>QLOH01001063.1:0-171722 GCA_026901365.1 Sesbania bispinosa
ACAACATATAAATATATTATGTTAACCAATTTTTGTTTAATGTATATACCTTTGGATGATTTGGAACGTTTATTTCAAAAGATTAAAAACAAATCAAAAAATATTGAAAACGTTTATTTAAATATTATTACTTGGTTAATATTTTTTATTTATTGAAAATATTAAAAAATAAAGAATGAGATTTTTTCTGTCCATTGTGGTCAATATAGTACTTAAAGTTATTTATAAAGGACAAATATAAAATATTGTTCATATTATATTTTATACTCTTGGTTGTGTGGAATGTTGATTGCAATCACCTTTTGGTTTGATATATTTTATACTTTTATTTTATACATCAAGGTGATATTATTGGAGGAGGAGATGCAGATGAAGACTTCAAGAAGATGGGAGTTTTTTTTATTTAATCATTTTTTCTAGGAAATTTGATCAAACCAATTAGTTTTTTCTTTATCTATCTATGTACATGGATTATTTTCGAAATTGATCTCATTACTTTTCTATCACTATTGTTATAGAACATATTATAATATGTTATAATTGCTTAATTTAGTATTCAGGAATTGTCTTTTGTTATATGTGTGTGTATTGCTTTAAATTTAAAAAGGTGATCATATAACATGTATTAAATTTGTGGGATTAAAAATAAGCTTACACTTTTTTAAAAAAATTAATGTTTAAAAATTCACTAATTAATCAAATTTTGTTATTACAGTCCGTAAATGTTTCCTTTTAAGCTGTACTTGACAATTAAAAAATGTTGCAATTGAAGTTTTAGGCAACAGGTAGAAATTGTAATTACATCGGCAACATTTTGAAATTGTTGTTGTAGGCTAAGGTAATAACTGTAGTCTATTATCGAAGTATAGGCAACAGTTTTGGAAAGTGTGCCCAGAAAAGTGAGGAAAATTGTTGCCTAAATGAATAGATAACGCTCGAATAGACTACCATTGAAAATTGTTCCCTATACTTTTAGGCAACATTTTTCTTACTTTTACCTACATGTTTGAACTATTGGATAAGAGCAAAAATGTTGTAGTGTCCATGCTGATTCTTCTATCCGTTACTGTTAATTTCAACTAGTCATTACATTAATTGGATGTAAAGAATGCATTTTTGAATGGGGAACTAGAGACAGAAGTGTTTGAGTCTTCCCCTGGATTTGAGGAAGAACTTGGAACAAAATAAGGTATGTAGACTAAAATAGAGGAACTCCTGTATAGTTTTCTATTAATAATTTTTCATATATTTCAATTAATTGCTTTATAAAAGGAGCTTAGAAAATGAGCACTACTACTTAATGTAATTATGATGTCATCAACGTCAATTAATAGGAAAGTAATATGATGCTTACTCTAGACCACAAATAATGATGAATCACTTTTTGCATTTTTGAAATCCCATCTGAGTAATGTTGCTTTAAGCTTGTTAAACTATGACCTCGAGGCTTGTTTCAAGCCATAGATTGCCCTGGTCAATTTACGTACATATTGTGGCTTAACAAAATCGACAAAGTCTTTTGGTTGTCTTATAAATATTGTTTCCTTAAGTTCTCCATTCAAAAAAGCACTATCTATGTCCATCTTTGTAATGCTCCAATTGAAGTGATTAGCAATAACAAGATTTATTCATATTGTACTAGCTTTAACAACTAGATTAATGGTTTCATCATTCAAGTCTAACAGTTTATTGAAAATTCGCCATCATGTTTTCCTCCTTTTTATAGTATTATATGCTCTATATTTGGTTTTAAACAGCCATTTAGAGTAAATAATATTCTACCGGTCTTGATGGAGCACTAATGTCCATGTCTTGTTAACCATCAAAGCCTTAAATTAAGCTTGCAAGAGTTGTTTCCACTTCGGTCTCTCTAATGTCTCTTCTACGCTTTCGACTTCAAGTTCTTCCACTTTCCTTTCAACAACACCTATATAAGGCCTTTTTGGTTTGAGAACTCCAGCTTTGCTTCTGGTCATCATTTGATGTTAGTTGAAGGGTTCTGCTGTATGATTGGATCCAAAAGTCTTGTTAGAGCTATATTGATCAAGTTGTACTTATGTTACCTAAGAATGTTGTTGTTGTTCTTGTTGTAACTTTTCAGTACTACATTTGCTATTTGAATTTTCTGTTGGTGTTGCCGCTACTATTTGAATTATCATAAATTCAGAATCGCTAGTGTGTCTTCTGTAAGTGTGTGGAATCGAGACAACATTTCCATTAGTTGTATCTAGTGCCGTAATTGTATTTTTTTGTGATCCTCGCACCTAAGCTTTCAAAATCCGCAGTATTAGTAAAAGGGTGCATAAAACCAACAACATTAGTAACTAGTTCTGCAAGTTTCTTAGTGTTGATGAAACAATTTTTGAAAAGAAAATCCTACTCATTGGAAACCACAAGCCTAGATATAAATATTCTTTCAGTAAAGCTTAAGAGTTGTTTGATTTAAGAAAATAATTTCAGTTTTCATTTTCTATTTTTACTTTCAAATTTTGAAAATTTAGAAATCATGTCTATTTTAGTTTCGTGTTTTTTATTTTCAAAAAATGAAAATATTGAAAATATGTTTTGTTTAATCATTTCCATTTTTCAATAAGAATTTCATAAAATATGTTTATGTAATGTTTAAAAATAGTTTTTAAATATTTTTTAGAGTATCATCAATAAGGTTAATACATTGCAAACTTTCAAATGTAGACAACATTTAAAACACCATTTGGTGGTGGATGAATCTAGTGACAAGGTCTTAAGGGATCTACAATGTGATCCTATAGCTTCCATCGGGATGTTAATTATTTTCACACAAGTTGCTACACCAGGAGAATGACGACAAAATGGGGAGGCAACCTTCGTTTCAATCTCTCCTTGAAACAATGTGCCCATCCTCCACACGCCTCTTTCAAGTGCCCAAACCCAATAGTGTCTCTTCTCCTATTCACCCTTAAGTTGTTGTCCCTTCAATTCTAACCAATGTTAAGCTTTGTTGAGCCACCATTCATCGTTCGTCACATTCCCATCTCTGCCATGCTTTTTGGCCAATTAGCCTCATTTTTATGTTCACTGAAATACCTTTTTATCATTAGTGGCCACAATAACTTCATCAATCGTTTCCACGTCAATTTCTACACGTCCTCCTCACCACCTTGGGCGAAACTGGATTGTTGGTGCCGCTACACTTTTGCATTTTTCTTACTAGTCACTCAAATTGTTGATGAAGAATGAACGACCATATGAGCCCAACGCTAGACTAAGAGAAAAAAAACATGAGTTTGAAATAAAGTTTGAGTTATTCACAAGTATACCACAATGTTTTTTTTTTGTTTTCATTTTCAAAAAGCTACACAAAACGTAGGAAACAACATTTTTGTATTTTAAAATTTGGGTCTATTTTGGAAAATATTTTTATGAAAACATTTAAAAAAATCTAACCAAACATATTTCCAATACCATTTTCTATTTTTCTTAAATATGAAAAGAAGAAACAGGCAAAGCAAACATGTCTTAAGACACTTGTATCCTTTGTGAGAGTGTCACTATATCCTAAAAAGACATATCTTGAAGTATACTACTGCAACTTGTGTTGATTATAGGGTCTTAGACAAGGATAGCGAGCATAACCAAAGGTTTTCATGGTCTTATAGTCTAGTGCTTTGTGAAACAACACTTGATAGGGAGATTCACTTCCTAACACTTGAGTTGACAACTTGTTAATAAGATACACAACAATAGAGAATGCTTCCCACCAATAATGTAATGAAATTTTGCTTGACCCAAGAGTGTAAGTCTTATTCCACCACATGTCTATGTTTTCTCTCTGCTCTACCATTTTTCACTAAGGTATATGGACAAGACTCTCTTAGTTGAATTCCAGCCTTTTGAATTAGTTTATTTATGGCTTTGAACTCTCTTCCTCCATCACATTGTAAACATTTTAATTCTTTTATAGAATTAATTTTCAACAAGATTTTTGAATTGAATGAAGGCTTATAACACATTTAATTTATGTTTAAATTGATACATCTAGTTAAATATACTATTATAATCAACAAAATGAATATAATACTTAAAGGTAGACACTGAATTTATTGGTGCTAGACCCCACACATCAGAATGTACTAGATAAAGGGGTTTCAATGCATTAGATAAATAATTTTGAAGTGGTAAATGATGTGTTTCCCCCAATTGACAAGTTCCACAAAAATTCAAAATCATCATGCATAAGAATTTTGACATCATAGTTCTTCAAAACCTCTATCAAGACTTTATTGCTTAGGTGCCCAAGCTTCCTGTGCCAGTTCTATTTTATTGAAAGAAAAATATGACATTATTTATTTGCTGAATTCAAATCACTAAGCAGTTGTTAGAGACCATCTCTAATTCTCCCTTCCAGCAAAACCTTCCCTATCATTTTGTTCTTCACAAAACAAGAGCAATCATGAAAACTCAACATGGATATTATTGTTAGATGCTAGTTGAGATATGCTTAGTAAAATTTTAGTAAATGTAGGCACATATAACACATCTTTGAGTTTTGGAGATCTTTGATAAGTGTTGATAACAACACTACCAGAGGCACATATTTTTAGATATGCATCATTACCGATTGTTAGAAAATCCTTACCATCATGCTCATTGTATTCATAAAACTTGATGGAATCATGTGTGACATGATTATTAGTTCCACTGTAAAAAATACCAGTGTGGAACTTGTACAAAGTTTGGTGAAGGTATGTAGGCATTGTAATTGGAATTTCCATTCTTATGCACCCTTCCTTCATTTGGTGCATGTCCCATATAGTTCTTGTCAATTACGTAATTGGAATTTCCATTCTTATCCAACCTTACTCGCTGGAAAAGTTAACCCCCATCATGATGTGAATGTTCCTAGGGCCGACCCAACCCCAGGCCAGTAAGGCCGTCGCTTTAGGCCTAAAAAAAATACTCTTTATTTTAGACCCCAAAAAAATTATTTACTATTAATATTTAAAAAAATAAAAAAAATTATTTAGTAAACAATATTAAATTATTAAGAGTAAAAAAATATTATTTTGAAAAAAGCCTCATTTTATTAGGGCTCTCTCTTCTCATAAATAATAATTATTAATAGATTCTAAACATTATTCTCATTACCTACTTTATGTTTTTTTTTGTGACATTTTTCTTTGGCATGTGTTATATTGTTATTGATTTTAAATTATTTTTATTCATTTAAAATGGTCCCATGATAAAATTCGCTTTAGGCCCAAATAAACGTTGGGTCAACCCTGAATGTTTCGGATTCAAGTAACATTGCCTCTCATAGAGGACACTATCGTTCACACCAAATCCATTGCTCCGTACACAGAAAAACATAGAAACTATCGTTCACACCAAATCCATTGCTCCGTACACAAAAAAACATAGAAACGTGAATATAAATGATGAAAATTTCATAGTTAATGTTGATAAGTTTCTTTGAAGTTTTAACTGTTTCAAAAAAGATAAAATAATAATTTTATAATTCTTTAAATAATTTGAACATCAAATAAATCCTTAAAAAACGAGAGATATATAAAAAATTTCCTTTTCATATCAAATGAGACTTATAAGCTAAATTGATACAATTTTTTTTATTGATAAACTAAGAGGAAACCGTTCAAGTTAGTCCCTGATTTGACAGAAATTAAAAATAGATCCCTTAAATCGTATTTCGTCTGTCAAAGTAGTCTGTAAATTTTTCAGGGACTACTTGGATAGTGATTTGTTAGTTTTATGGATTTATTTGAATTAAAATACTATGAATAAAGGGAGGGACTATATTGACGGTAAATATCAACTTACAGGGACTGCATTATACTTCTGTTAATAGAGGGACTACTTTGACGGATGGTATATAGGTTCAGGGATTTGCTTTTAGTTTCTGTCAATTCAGGGACTAACTTGACAGCGAGCAACACTTTCAGGGACTAAATTGACAATTTATCCATAAAGTAAAGTAACATTATGTTTGTATTAATAAAAGATTAATTAATAATAGGGAAAAATAAGTTTTTCGTCCCTATAGTTTCGGTCAACTTTGGTCTTCGTCCCTGTACTTTAAATCCTTTGTTTTTTGTCCCTGAACTTTCTAAACCTCCAAACCATGGTCCCTGACCGTTAGTGAGATATGTTAACCTAATGAGTCGAGTAACAAAAGTTACATGTTAGCCTCAATAATGAGCTCCAAATAGCTGAATCATCTAATTAATCTTTTTTATTAATTTTTTAATTATTAAAATAACCATAATTATGAAATTAGGTTTTTTATCGGGTAAAATTACTTATGTGATAACCCTATTTTAGCAATTAGGATTATTTTAATAATAAAAAATTAATAAAAAATTAACTAGATGATCATTCGGTTATTTGGGATTCACTATTGAGGCTGACATGTAACTTTTGTTAGCTATCTCATCAGGTTAACAGATCTCACCGACGGACAGGGACCACGGTTTAGAGGTTTATAAAGTTTAGGGACAAAAAACACGAGATTTAATGTACAGGAACGAAGACTAAAGTTGACTGAAACTATAGGGACGAAAAACATATTTTTCCTTTAATAATATAATTAAAGGAGTAACACAATATCATCTTTTTAAATATTAATAATGAGAAATTAATTCAATGATAAAATTCTTTGAAAAAATTAACATAAAGACATTTACATCTTGAAAGTTTTTTTTTTTCCTTTTAAAATTACCCTTATATCGTGTGTAAGACAATTCATAGGAAGGGTGTGTCACACTGAATAGTGAATAGTGAATAGCGAACAAGACTTTTCATGGGTTAGAGGTGCTTGTAGAGCGGTGAAGACTCAGGATTGAAGAGGTCAAATACCCTTTCCGTGTGGTGTAGATAGGTCCAATTCAATTCGTTCCACATTTCCACCTTTGATAAATGCAGGCTGCACCATAACAAGGGGAATTTGTAGGACTTTTCTTTATTCATTTGACTAACCATGTGTGAGATTATGAGTGATCATATTATGCCTAACTAAGTTTGAAAATTATTGTGGCCTATGGAAGTACACCAGCCGGCACCAACCAATTAAGATTGTTCATATACTATTCTGTACCACTCCAGAACCAGGTAAAGTCTTGATCGACCAAAATGAGTTATTGTGATTAAATGCCAAGCATGGAATTGAATTCAACAATTAGCATCCAAACAGGACCGAAACTACTCATAGCTTAAGCGTACCGTCAACTACGCCTAATGGTCCTCTTCCTATCTCATAAATTGTTTGTACCAGACTACCAGTTATCATGTGTCCTGTTGGCAACTTGGCATTGGTTCAATCAATTCCTTTGGACTATGCGGGTTGTGGTAAGATGAAAGTAAACTGTAATATCCTTGAAGCACCAAGTTTTCAATTTACATAATTTCACTTTATAAAAAGAATAAAATTAATCTGAGAAAAAAATTATATTTAAAAGGGATAAATATATTTTTAGTCGATTTAAGTCCCTAGAGTTTAAAATTATTGGTTTGGGTCCCATGTATTCTGAAATTACATAAATTTAGTCTCTCCCCTTAACATCGTTAATTTTGATGCTCATGACGTCAGCCTTAACGTGACAAGATTTTTGTGTCAGCCTGTCCAATTACCTTTAATGAAAATGATTTGACAATTAGTAGACACATATTAGAGTTTTTTTTTTTTATAAATTCAATATAATAATGATAATTATAATTTTTATTTTAAATTAATAATTTTATTACATTTAATAAAATCTTAAATAAAATCTAACTAGATGAACTAAAATTTCATTTAATTGTTAAATTATTTTCACTAAAGGTGTTTAAAAAAACTGACAAAAAAACATATTTAACCTTACTTAAAATAAGTAAGTCGGCAAAAAAATAAGCAACAGATTTCTTTAGTCACTTCAATGTTTTATAAATTTTAATAATTTCCCTTTTTTTACTTTTAAGAATAGTTTCAAAAATAGTGTTTGATTTATGTTTATCATTTCACCACTAGTGCTTATATTATAATTTTAGAAAAAACAGTGAATGATAGTCTCTCTCTTTGGCCAAAAGGCAAGAAAAAGGAAGGTCCACAAAAGAAAGTGTTAGGTTATTGTTTTAAATACCATTAAGTTAATATTCCACTTTGCCATTGCTTTTTTAACATCTTTATAATTTTATTATTTCAAAATAATCATAGGTTGCACCTAGGCTCCTCTAGCTTCCAATTGAATAAAACACCAAATTAAGAACTAAACTAATTTTTAAATATTGATAAAAATAGTATAATAACAAATTAACAATTTAAAACCCCGGTTTCCTCTTTGTTTCGTTACAAAGAAGAAAGAGGTCATTTCACAACAAGTATCGCTCGCAATTAGACATTTGTTGAAAACCAAAAAGTCGCCAAATTCATTGATTCTACCTAAATCCCTGCCGAAATTAATTAACAAAAATACCACACCATATCTTTTTTATTATTATTTAAATGATACCACCACACCTTATCTTTTATGTAAAAGAACTTCAGTGAAAAGAAACAAGCTCCTTCTACCATAACACGTAATCCTAATCCTAATTACGTTTAAATTCAAATTTGAGCACTGTGTTTTTTTCTTTCTTAATTTATTTCTATCAAGTAGTGGCAGAAGAGGAAGGGAACCCCAAAACCAAAAACAGAATAGGGTCCAAAAACAAATAGAGGACCTTGCACCTTGCTGTGTTCTAAACTCACAAAGATCTTGTTTGGTAGCGCTTATAAACCCAAACCATAAAGTGAAGATTCCATTGGTCATTTTTTGTGTCTGTCGCTGGAAAAATTCATCGTTGGTTTCGACTCCTCGGGTAACTCGATCACCGTCACCAGAACTCCTTCTCGCAGCTCAGCAGCTGGGGTGTTGTTTTTCTCTGCTTTCCATAGAAAAAGCTTCCATTTTTGCTCAGATCTTCATCTTGGTGCCGGCTATTCCTGGTAAAGTTTTCAGTTTCTGCAATTATTTGTCTTTGCAGTTTCAGAATAAAAAAATCCAAAACGGAAACTTGAAATACTAGGATTGTAACTGAAACTCATGTAACTTTATTTCCCTTTCCCCTTCTTTTCCGGAAAAAGGTAAAATAAAAATAAAAAGATAAGTAAATTTATGATCCTTGGTCACAGTATAACTGAGAGCTTCAAATTAGAGATAAAGATGCTGCAAATTGATGAATGTATCGAGTTGATGTTAGTTGGTACAAGTACAACTATTTTGTCTGTACTATGCTGGAGAATTGTGCCTGTTTTATTTTTGCTTCAAGAAAAGCTTATAATTAATTTCTCTTTTGCTTTGAAAGCATTTTTGTTATTAGAATATATATTGGTTAATAAATCAATAAATCGAAAAAATCAAGTGGTACATGCTTGATTCCTCTTAAGTAAGGTCTCGGGTTTGAGTTTTGTGGATGGAAAAAATCCCCGCTGGGAGAGCTAGCCCCACCATAATGTAGATGTTCCCGGCTCGAACAGGATTGTCTCCCGTAGAGACACCTGTGGTTAAACCAAAAAATGAAATCAAAAGTATTTGTTGAAATATGCAACATTTAATGTTTTAATAACAACTTCAAAATCTGCACTTTCCGATGAATATTTTTCAGTTTTGATTTCTTAACTAATGCAAAATAAGATAACCCAAATATGGTAAAGTTTTATATCCTTACTTTCTTTCCTTCCTCGTATTTGAATCTTTTTATGGTAGTTCCTGTATTTACATAGAAACTGCCTTATGCACCATGGTTTTGTAGTTGTTGGGGGGTCATTATCCTGTGTGATGCGTATCATATTTTTGTCAAGTAGATCACATGAGTTGCTAAATCTGTTGAGTTATTTTCGGAGGATATTGCGGAAAAGTTCATGCTTTTCTCGCAAATGGTTCATTTCACTCATTGTCTTTCAACAAGGGCTGCTAGCTAAATCTGATTCCTTTGCTGTTGCTTCTAGGCAACTTCTAGCTCATTTACAGACGGTGCTTTCTAGAGGTGCTTTCGCTTCCATAATTGTCATTTTATATGTTGGAAAAGTTCAACAGAATGTCAGCAGTATGATAAGTTGCTATGCCACTTTGTCTGTGGAGTACCTTCCTAAATAGAACTAATCTGACTTGCAATCCCACTGATATATTGAGGATTTGAGGTGATATTAGGGGATATTGTATTGCAAACAATGCAGTCTTTTTCTCTCATAAAATAATTATCCCTTATGTCCTCTTGAAATTTGAATCATTATCCGGTTCCATTTATTAATGTATCTATTTTTTCCCCTTTTCCCTTCAGCAGGTCTTTCATTCTTTAACAAGCATACCTGTTTCTTATAAGGAGGATATGTTCCAGTTGATAAAGGGTGAAGCATAATTCCTGCATATAGTTTTATGAGCATACAGCTACAGAAGTTCTGATATCAATGGGGATCATCACTCGCAGGTCTAACCATCAGTGATATCTAACTTTGTTACTCTGTTTGTTCTGAGAAATTTTGTATATGCTAGTTAATGTCATTAGCACCATTCAAGTGATGTTCCTGTTTTTCATTGGCTGCAGTTCTACTGGTAGAAAACCAAGTGAAATTATGAGACTTTTTGTGACAACTTTTATTGGAGTAGTTTTTGGCTTCTTTATAGGAGTATCGTTTCCAACATTGTCATTAACCAAGGTGCAGATTGAGTATCTTCTTCCTCTTTATATGTGTACCTTCTGTTGAAGTAAATTTTTGTCAATGGTTTTATGTTATTGGACTTAATAATCCAATGCTAATAGTGCATAACAATTTGCAGCTAAATCTGCCATCTGGTCTGCTTCCCTCCATTGATCTCTCTTACATTGAAGACAGATATACAGGTCGTCATGCTTGGTCTTTGATGAACAATAGTAAGAGAAGTTTATCACCACATCACTTATCAAATGATACATCAAAGGTACACATTGTATCCTGTCATCATTATTATGGACATTTTAAGTTCCTGAGTTTACAAGGATCAAGGTAGTTAATGACTCTATGGCTTCTATGATTGAGAGGAATTAAGATATTAGGCCTTCTCTTACCCACAAAATCCCATTATAGTGACATTTTCATATGCTTGTTCATTAATACACTACTGTCTGCTCATGAGAGTCCAAGAATGATTTTGTTTAATATAATATTGGGCGTGTATTGATCCATCTCTTGCACCTTGTTTTCTTGTTTCTCTTCAGATTTGGGTTCCATCAAATCCAAAAGGTGCAGAAAGATTACCTCCTGGCATTGTTGAAGCTGAGTCAGATCTTTATTTGAGGAGATTGTGGGGTAACCCCAATGAGGTGTGTATCCAATTTGCCTACGATCTCCAAATGTCATAAGAAAACTACATTTTATAGGCTTGTTTGTTTACAGTTTTAAAAACTGTTTTCTGTTTTTAAAAACAGAAAATTGAAAAATTTGTTTAACAAACAATTTCTAAAAACAGTTATGAAAAGTGTGACTGTTTTTTAGTTTTTAGAAACTAAAATTTCGAAACTATTTTGAGATGTTTTGGAAAACTGTTTTTTAGTTGTTCTATTTTTGTGTTGAAAATGCTGTAAATAAATCATTTCATTTAACAAAAAACAGTTCTTAAAAACTGTTTTCAAAAACTAAAAAAACTGAATCCAACACGCCATTTTTCTTCTAAGATAGCTTGCCTTTTGCATGCATGGAAGTAATGTAGCTAAATACAGTTTAAGGGCCTGTTTAGTGTTATGCGATAGTAATTAAGACTAGCAAAAGAAGTCTTGCATATATTAGGCTAGATTATTTGCTTGCTTATGTGAAGGAAAATATATAAGTCTCCATTGGATAGAGAGTTTAATTAAGTTGACAATTGCAGGATTTAACATCCAAGCCAAAGTACCTTGTAACTTTCACCGTTGGCTATGCTCAGAAAAATAATATTGATGCAGCTGTGAAAAAGGTCTCGCTTAGTTTCTTCTTTTCTCTATTTGTGCATGCTTGTTTATGTGTCTTTTAACTAAAAATTTGCTTGAACAGTTTTCCGGGAACTTCACAATCCTACTATTTCATTATGATGGCCGAACAACTGAATGGGATGAATTTGAATGGTCAAAGAAGGCTATTCATGTGAGTGCTCACAAACAGACCAAATGGTAAGAAGCCACAGTTTGTTTATAAACTTTGGATGACAAATTTTCAAAGTGACTTTTGCAATTAACAGTGTTTATTATTTTACCTAATTAAAAGTGATGTGCTATTACAATTTTGTTATCATATTGACCATTTGAGTTTTTGCCCTCCTAGGTGGTATGCCAAGCGGTTTCTGCATCCTGACATTGTGGCACCATATGACTATATATTTATATGGGATGAAGACCTAGGTGTTGAGCATTTTAATGCAGAAGAGTGAGTATTTGATATGGGAGGGATATTTTTTAAAACGGTTTTATTTTTTTATTAAAGTTTCATATGCCTCTCTTATTTCAAGTACAGGTACATAAAATTGGTGAGGAAGCATGGCTTGGAGATTTCACAACCTGGTTTGGAACCTAATAAAGGGTTGACATGGCAAATGACAAAAAGAAGAGGTGATCGTGAAGTTCACAAGTAAGAATGATTGGAGTCCTGTACCAGTTTTCTTGTGGTTCATGTTATTTAAAACAATATGCATTAACTGTTTATTTTCTTGAATTTCCATTAGAGTGACTGAGGAGAAAGCAGGATGGTGTTCTGACCCCCATTTACCTCCTTGTGCAGCGTAAGTCACTGCTAATGTATTAATATTGTATTGTCCAGTCTACTGAGCTGTTAATATTGTATAATGGTAGTCTCATCTTAGATGGTTTGGGCACTTGTGGAGAAAACCTAAACAAGTACCGGTGAAGAGGGTAGACCAAATGGAGGATAGTCCAATAGTTAAGGGTTGAGGGAAACCAAGGAAAAATATAAACCAAACCATTAAGAAAGATTTATATTTAAATGGTTTATCATTAGGCTTGAACTGTGATGGAATATTATGGTGTCGCTCGATCCATGTAACTAATCCCGCCTAGTGGGGAAAGGCTTCATTGTTGTTGGTTGTTGTTGTATCTGGTCTACCAATCTGTGTCTAATTGTGTTATCACTGTCGTATGAATGCAGGTTTGTCGAGATTATGGCTCCAGTGTTCTCGCGTGATGCTTGGCGCTGTGTGTGGCATATGATTCAGGTTGAATGGTTAATCCTCTTTGTTTTAAAGGATGCCCACTGATTGGTTGGTTAATGATTCATTAAGCACTTAATAAATTTTAATTGTACCACCCTTGGCACTGCAGAATGATTTGGTCCATGGCTGGGGTCTTGATTTTGCTATTAGAAGATGTGTTGAGGTGAGTCCATTCCAACATTTTCTCAAATCATCTAATTTCTTGACTATTTAGGCATCATTTGGGGTGGTTGTCGTTTGTAGTTTTTGGGTTTTTAAAAATTAAAATCAAATTTTTACAACTTAAATAAAAACCAAAAACCTCTTTTGTGGTTTTGAAAAAAGACTTGAAACAATTTTGAAAATAGTTAAAAAACAACTTGCATCCCTTTTATCTGTACATGTTTTGTTTTGAAAATAAGATTTGAAAACCAAAAACTAAAAACTGACAGACAGCTGCCCCAAACGGAGCCTTAGTATTTACTTTTACGGTGTGACCTTAGCAGAGGCCCAACACCAAAGAAAAGAGAAGAAAAATTTAAAAATTGCAATTTAGACATGCTACCGAGCTTTAAACTATCCTCTTTTTTTCTTTCTGATATAGCCTGCACATGAGAAGATTGGAGTTGTTGATTCTCAATGGATTGTTCACCAAGGTCTTCCTTCACTAGGGAATCAGGTATTTGTTTGCCAGGATTGTTCTTTAGACTTAATTAGTTACAACATAATGACACTGTAAAATGCTTACTAAATTTTTCCTGTCCTTTGCAGGGTGAATCACAAACTGGGAAAGCGCCATGGATGGGGGTATGTTTTGTTTGTATAATGTATATTTCATTTTGTTCGAACATGTTTGGTTTAGCGTTGAAACGTGATAAACTCACGTTTCCAATCCTAGAAATAGTTGCGTTGCAGAATCCAAATTTGAGTTTGGCTATTTTCAACGTCAAACAAAAAACACACGAACATCTTTATTGTATTATTATATACTATTTGTTGGATTCCTTCCCCCATGATCATCTGATATGATGGTATATGGATTCATTTTTCTCACATTAAAAGTCTCTATTAAACTAACCAAGAAGTGTAGTCTTTTATCTTATGAAGTTTGTTGATGTTGTTGGTGGCAGGTGAGGGAGAGGTGTAAAAAGGAATGGACCATGTTCCAGAGTCGTTTAGCAGGTGCAGAAAACGCGTATTTCAAGTCCATGAGAAATGATATGTCTAATTCCTCTGCTCATTAGGCTACCGAAGTTGACTTGTACACAGCTACGCCACCATTATATTGCGTAGATTTCCACACACCCCTCTCCCCTGTTGTTTTTTTTCTAAAGAAAAGTATTCATATGTAACACTTGTTACATGCAATCATAACCTAGAGTCCTAGCTAGGGACCGAACTTTAATTCAATGTAGAATTTTCCAGTGCTGAAAGTGAGTAGAAGAAAATTAATATTGCG
This sequence comes from Sesbania bispinosa, assembly GCA_026901365.1. Classification (NCBI taxonomy): domain Eukaryota; kingdom Viridiplantae; phylum Streptophyta; class Magnoliopsida; order Fabales; family Fabaceae; genus Sesbania; species Sesbania bispinosa. The sequence goes on from QLOH01001063.1 coordinate 14,623, forward strand.
GTATGAACATGATACAAGTTCTTGTAGGATTTGGAAATGCCCTGTGTGTCCTTAAATTGGAGGTGACCCTCACTCACAGGAAGCTCTAAGGGTATGTTTAGATTAATGGAAAAATACAAGAGAATGAAATGAAATATTACCAGTTTTCATTGTGTGGATTTTAGTGAAAGAATTTAGTTAATTTCAGCTTGTATATATTTTCATTTCCCCTCCTCAATTTAGGGTAGGAACCGGAATTATCATATATAGTTATAATAATTATTTTATTACTTTATAAGTAATGGAATACAAATTTTATTCATAACATGTTTATTTGATAATTTGATGCTCCTATTTTATTTGGTAAAATATGTTTTTTGCTTTTATAAAATAAGGAGTGTTGGTTTTGATTTGTGTAAAATATATTTTTTTTCATTTACATCTTTCCAAATTTAAAATTTTAAAAGATGTTCTTATTAGTGATGTAGCACGACAAAATTATCACATAACATAGAATAATACTTGATAATTTTAGTTTATCACGTAACTAGTAAGAATATTTTTCAAAATTTTAGGTTTTACAAGTATGGAAGTAAACATTTACGAGGACTAAATGAATGATACACAATAGATAAAGGAAATAATAGGAAGTCCAAAAAAAAAAAGTTTTTCGTGAAAACAAAAACATTAATAGGAAGTGATTAAAAATTAATTTTAACAAAATTTATTATTAAACCAAATAAGTCATTAAGATTGAAGTAGTGGCGAGGGTTTCAAATAGTGAGGTTCAAATTCTCTCTTTAGTTTGGTAGGATGGAAAGAAATAGAATAGAGAGAAATAAGAAAGAGAAAAATGAGGTGAAGAGAAATAAGTAAGAAATAGAGAAAAAGTTAGGTTGTATGGTAGGAAAAAAAATAGAAATGAAATAGGATGGAGAGAAATTGTATTTTTGTTTGATATGAGAAAAATAGAAAAGAGAGAAATTGAATTATAATTTATAAAAACCAAAATATCCCTAAAAAGTATTTTTGTACTATTTGTTTCACACTAAATTAGGGGCATATTGGTCTGAATCTTTTTTCACCATTTTCTATCCTACATGGCTCTGAATCTTTTTTCACCATTTTCTCTTCTACATGGCTTTATTTCTCGGTCATTTCTCACCATTTTGGTAAAAAAATGCAGAGTTATGAGTCCCACACATTTTTTTTTCTCTTTTCTTTAATTTCTATTATACCAAACACATCAATACATTTCTTCTCCCTCTCCCCTAATTTCTTCACAACTAGGAAGGAAATATAGACATCAAAGCACCATAAGAAAACGAGTTGAAAAGAGAAGGGAGGAGAGTAATTGTCAAAAATAAAATCGAGGCTGGGGCGCAAATCAGATATGCGGGTTCTAACTATGCTGAACTTTCTAGACTCATTTTCGTGGTTGCTGTGGCCACGGTTTTTTTTCGCCGTCATAAAAATAGTTGAACGTTAAATCAATTACTCCTTGAACAACTTTATGTACGATCATGACAACTCAACTAGATTCTTCAAAATCTGAACGCCGTGTGTTTTTTTTTTTTTTTTGTCGTGACCGTGTGTATGTTTTGAGAAACAAGAAAACAACCAAAAACTTTTGGAATTGGAATTGCTTTCTTGTGTTGTGGGGCGTCCCCCTTTGCAGCGAAACCGGGTGAGGCGAGGCCTAGTGCAATTCTTCTAATTACTTAGAGTTATAGTAAATATAATTGCACTAGTAAGATTTCAGGTTAGAGGTTGTAGACGAAAAATATCTTCGTGAGAGAAATAATCCTATGATAATATGGATGTTTTAATTCGAGCAATATTATCTCACGTGAAGAATACATGTAATTTATATAAAAAATTTGGTTTTAGATTCGTAATTCAAATAAAAAAATCCATGTTCTACATCAAAACCTCGTCTTAATTATTTATATGAATGAATACTTGTATGAAACGGAGGAAATTATGATATTTTTAGCACCAATGCTGTGACCTTGACTAAATTAAATGAGCAGTGATAAATAATAGCTGAAATGAATGGAAAATCATCAAATTGCAAATCCATATGGATACTAATAATGGAACTTGTTAATAATTCATGTCATAAGACACTTCCCAATGGGGATTGAGTTGGTTTTGAATTGGGAGATGATGACGTGATGACAAACTTGAAAACGTGTCCCCAACTCATAACTAAGAGACTCTTCCTGTGGCTGTGTTGGCTAATTGGCTTAGCAATCTTCCGTAATGCACCCGCCATTTGTAGCTAAAAAAACTAGTCTCTGCATTTATTTTGCAGAGAGGAGACATTTCTCTTTGATTTTTTTTTATTTATACGTTATTATTACAAATCAATTTTCTCAAAATTAAATCTATTAAAATAAATTTTCTTAAAATCAATTATATCAAAATCAACTCTATCTAACTACCCTAACTTAACCGGTGGTTTCGAGTTCGAATATTGATAAATAATTGTGTTAAATACTCAGAGGAATAACCTTGCCGCCCATAAATTAAGATTCTACTTGGCTTAAGCAATTGTCTCCCATTAAGAATATATGTGTTCTTGCTCTTGAAAAAAAAAAAAAAACTCCATCTAACTACCAAACTGTAATATTTTGTAATGATAAGTGAAGCTTAGATTTTAGTGGGGTTATTCATATTCATAAACTTATCTAATCCAATAATAATTAAAAAATCAATATAAAAATTCAGAAAACTAATCAATTAACAATTGAATAAAAATGAGTTTTTTTGTTGAATTTTGTTCGCTTAGATTTTAGTGGGGTTATTTATATTCATAAACTTATCTAATCCAATAATAATTAAAAAATCAATATAAAAATTCGGAAAACTAATCAATTAACAATTGAATAAAAATGAGTTTTTTTTGTTGAATTTTGGATTTGAGTAGAAGTATATTTGAGCAAAAAAAGATCACCATAATGTGTTAGAATATAGATTTTTATTAAATTGAATTAAACCATAAGTAAAATTACAGAATTGTATAAATTTGTTTTTTAATCACAAAAAAGAAACGTGAAGGTATTGAATTGATTGACTTTTTTTTTTTTTAAAATCCATTCAATTCAATCCAAATATCGGTCATTTTTACAATAGAAAAGTAGGTTTACGTTGGAAAATTTATTGCATGGTTAGGAAAAAAAAAGAAAAAGAAAAAAAAACTACTCTCTCATATCTAGTAACCAACTTTTCAAGAGGCTATGACTTGACTCACATTAGGTCATGCTAGGATCCTCTCCAGCGGTCCAGCTCTCTCCTGCGGATTTAGCTACGGAATAACTACGGATTTTGATTTCCTAGTTATTCCATAGTTATTCCGTAGCTAAATCGGCTGGGGAGAGTTGATTCGCTGGAGAGGATCCGGATCCCATTAGGTCTAGTCTAATTTTAAGTATATTTAAAATTAAGTCAATGCTTTTTTAAAATACTATTGAATTAAAATTTTTATATCATCCAAAAAAGTCTTATAGATATGAGAGACCAATCTATACAAAATAGGTAGCTATAAAATAATTTATTATTATTATCATTTTAATTTTAATGATAATATCAAATTATTTATTGTAATGTCTTGAAATTACTCCATTTAGTCCTTTTTATAAGACTTTTTAAAATAATTCATGAGGAATAGGGAATTTGGTTAAATTAGTTAGTGATATTAAAATTGTTAATAATTTGAATTATTTTTTTAGAATATTATCCTTAAAATTACTGGAACTTATTATAATCTCTTTCCACCTCAATAATGAAAGAGGCAACTTTGGCTAGTCATCATCCCCAATCTCACAAGAGAGAGAAGAGAGGGAGAAATAGTCTAATAAATTAATTTAACCTCTTTACTTATTGAGTAGGAAAAAGGTGTTGAGTAATTAAGGACATTTTTGTAAAAATATTAATACACTCAATTTGAAGGGAGTCTTATAAAAATGGTCAAAACAAATTTATCAAAAATATTTTATAAAACGGACAAGAGGGATTATATACTTGTTGACCTAATTAAAGGGTTAGATCCATTTACTTACATGAAACTTTAGACTATTAACATATTTGGAGGTAGGCTTGTATTTATTTTTAAAAAATTACTAAGAGGGTTTTAAAAAGATCATATTAATTAGCTTTAGAAAGTGAACTACATCAAGTAAATAGATCACACTTATACTTAAAAAATGTGAAATGAACCAATCTTATTTAAGTTAAAGTTTTGCCTAAAGTGAATCGTTTCTATTTTTTGGTGACTTTGATATATCCTTTTGGTATCCAAGACCAAATATCTCTCTCCCTCTCGAAAACCCTATCAAAGAAGATATCAAAGAAAAAAAAGTCATAGCGGCGACACTACTATGATCCCTTGTGAGGCCTTCCTCCTCCATGTATGGGGTTTCACCACCCACTTTAGGCAAGTTATCCCTCCTTCCTAGTGAGAGTTTTTCCCTTCCTTTGTTATGTTATTCCCCACCACTACTTCTCTCTCCTCTTTTCTCAATCACCTCCTCCATCCCTATCGCTAAAACTGGCAAAATGGGCTACTCGGGTCAACCCAGTGCAGGTAGCGGGCTTTTATGGGTCGGACTAAAAAACCTGGCTAAAATTCGGTCTTGTTACATAAAAGCCTGAGCCCAAGCCTATGCGGATAGCAGGCTTGTGTGGGCCGACCGACCCGATTTAAAAGTCATTTTTTAAAAAAGTGAATTTCATTAAAAACGGTAAGAAATTACACTTCTAAAAAACTAAAAAACATGATAATATAATACACTTATAAAATTAATTAAAAAGATTTATAGGAAAAATATTAAATTTTAATATTAAACGTAACATTTGCTCTCATCAATAATAAAATCTCTACTCATATTTTGAACTGGAATAACGTATACGGTAAAAAAGGTAGAAAATCATGGAGCCACTGTTACAAGAAAATTAATTTCAGAATTTCAAAATCTTGAGTAGAGATTTCAAGCATTCGAATTAAAAAAAATATGTTCGCATATAGAGTTTTTAAAGCATTGAATTATTGTTATAGTTTTTCCTCATCACATAATTGATGAAAAGAAAACTCATAAAATTAAACAAGAATGATATTTTAAATGAGAATAACATAGAAGTTAGAGAATCAAATTGGACAAGAATAATACTTCAATTTTTTATATTTTTATTAATATAAACGAGTAGATCAAAGCCTGATCAGGTTACCTGGCCTGAACCGCATTTACTTCAGGTTTATTTTTTCGAGCTAAAAAGCTCAATAAAAATTTGGGCCTTTAGTTTTAGTGTCCAAGGCCAGTAAATTGCTGGTTTGAGCAGGCCAGCCCGGTTATACGAGCTCATTTTGCTGGCTCTACCTATTGTCACTTGTCTGTCCTCCTTTCCTAGCCACCTCCTCTAGTGTAAGGATCCTCTTTAGGGGTGTTGCCGCTCTAGCTAAGTTTAGCTACGAAATAGCTACATATTAGCTACGAATTTGAGTTACCTAGTGATTCCATAGTTATTCCGTAACTAAAGCTTACTGGAGAGACTTGAAAGAATCTAGATCCCCACTATCTCCTTTGTCTACCATCCTCTTTAACCTCCTCCTCCTCAAGGTCCGACCAACCTCATTGTTGCTTTGTGACACCTATCTGGCAGGTGAGACTGCCTCCCTGAAGTCTGATGACATTTCTCATTGCATTTCTACAACACTAGTAGAGTTGGTTATACAAAAGGAGAAAAAAAAAGTGAAGGAGAAAAAGGGGAAAAATATTCCGATTTTCACTTAATTTTAAGTATATTGGTTTGATTAGGCATGGCATAATACCCCGAACCCGCCCCGATTTTGACGGGGAAAAACCGAGTTGACCAGGGTTTGGGTTTGGGTTCGGGTTTTCCCCGAATTAAAAAACCGGGGTCGGGGTCGGGGACACTGATACCCGCCCCGCCCACGTCCTCGAACCCGCCCCGAAGTATAGGATTTTACATATATGCCCTCATATATATATATATATTCTTGCTTGGAGAGTTATTAGGTATAGCCGTATTACTTCTCTCAGTATCAGATTTCTTCCCCAATTTCCACTCCCACTCTTAGCCCTAGGTGCGTCGCGCCTCCATCCCCAGTGAGTGACACCGTCCATCAGGCCATCGTCCACTGCCGCCGATCTGCTCCGTCGTCCGCCGAAGAAGCTTCTGCTCGTGTTCGCTTCTCCAACAAGTTCGATCGCTGCGCCAGCTCCGTCGTCCGTCGTCCTGCAGTTTCTCCGCCGTGCCTAGCTCTGCTCCGTCGTCCTGCAGTTGCTCCGTCGTGCCCAGCTCTGCAGTCCGCTACGCCCAGGTGTGCAGTCCGTTTGAATTGAAAATGTGATTATAAGCTATGGGTAATCAATTCAAAATCTGTGATAACCAAATAACATTTTTCAATTTCATTGGTGTACTACTTTTCACTTTTTCTGGGTATGATAGGTAAATTAGTATATCCTCTTAGATCTGTATTTCAGATAGCATTTGGTTTGCAGTTATGCAGTTAGTACATTTGGCTATTTGGGAGTGAGCTATGACTATCTGCTGTGTTGTTGTCTGTTTGATACTACAAGAAATTTATCTTTTAGTGGCAAAAATTTAGTTACGAGTATAAATTTTGTCACTAATTGTATGTTTTTTGTGACTAATTTTTATTTTGTCACTAATACTATCCATAACAGTGACCAAATAATAAATCGTCACTATTATTTCTTTAATAGTGACAAAAGTATAAGTGTCACAAATAATTCGTCACTAATATAAAATACTAATCACACATTTCTTAATATTAGTGACGATTACAAATAATTTGTCACTAATGTAAAATACTAATCACAAATTTCCATATATTAGTGACGATTATAAAATAGTCATTAACTTTCTATTACTAGTGACAATCTATTCGTCACTAAAAATTTGAAGCATTTGTGATTATATTAATTTGTCACAAATATTATTTAATATTCTTATATATTAGTGAATTTAATCCAAAATAATTTGTTTATATGAAAAGATTAGGGACGAATACTTAAAATTTTCATTGATTTTATATTACAATAGATTCATAAAATATTGATTTATGCCTAATATGTTGTCACTGGTAGTAAGTTATCATAACTTCATCATTTTCATCATTCAATTTTATATATTAAATGAATCCTCACTTTTAAATATGAGACATTCTCATACCTAGGGGTGTTCATATCCAATCCAATCCAATCCAAACCGCAAAAACCAAAAATCGAATCAAACCGAAATCCAAAAAACCGCAAACCGCAAAAATCGAAATTTTTTTAATTGGATTGGATTGGTTTTTGAATCTTATGTTGAAAACCAATCCAATCCAAACCGAACTTATATATACATATATTAATATTTATAGAAATGTTTATACTAATATATTTTTTATGATTTTATTATCTAATAACATGTTGATATTTCTATAAATATATCAATATAAAATTAGTTTTCATGTCTCATGTCATTCTTTTTATATAATTTTATATCAATTTTAATAAATATAAGTTCCAATAAGAAAATGTTTACTATTACTTCATTATTTTATCAAATATTTATTGTCGCTTTAAAAACCGAAAACCGATTCAATCCAATCCGATTTAAATTGGATCGGATTTGAAAAATATATCAAAATCGATCGGATGATAAAATGATAAAACCGCAATGATCGGATCGGATGGTTTTTGTCTCAAAATCAATCTAAACCGAACCACGAACACCTCTACTCATACCAAATAAACTCCCCCACTTATTCACCCAGCTTTCTTAAAAACCTATGCGTGACTTTTAAAAAAAAAAAAACCAATCCTTATTTTATGAATTTGATTTCTTTTGTTCTTAATCTAATACTCACTTGTCTATTTAAAAATAATAATAATTTTTTATTTCAAAATGTTATTGTTGAGTGAATTCAAATTTTAATTTTAATTCATTTTGAGTCAAATTCATTTCAAGATGAGATTTTTTTTAACTTGTAACACTTACTCAATAATTTTATTATCACATTTTAGAAGACACATGACCTTTTTTATTTTTATTGTTATCCTCATTTATCAAATTCAAATTATTATTTATCCTTAATATCAAGATGTATATTTTAAATCCAAACTAATTATCCCTTATTATCTACATTCAAAATTAATCTTTAATTCAAACTAATTATCTCTTTTAAGTTAAACATTACATGAATAAACAGTGAATAATTTATATTTTAGCATTACATTTGAATTAATTAATTATTTTAATATTTTAAAAATAAATCTTCCTACATTATTATGACATTTAAAATGTTATTTAGTGGTAATTATACATCCATTATAGATTTAAATAATTTAGTAATAAAAATAATTAGTACTTGTGATAACAAAATATTTGACACAATGTTATAAAACTCAGATTGGTTATAGACTCGGTCAAGATACTGGGTTAACGGATCATTGATTCAACCCGTAAGTCATAGGTTGTACCGGTTAAACCAACGTATATAAATTATATAAAATTTATATTAAATTTTTTAAGGCTTATAAAAAATAAAAAGAAAATGGTAAAAATCATTTTAATATGATATTCGTAAAGTTAAATTAAAAAGTAATTAAAAGAAAAATGGCATTATATATTTAATATTACTAAATATATTATTATGGAAGTTTTTTTAAAATGTCAAAATTGAAAAAAAGTAAGTTTTATATATAAGGTGTAGTAGGCGTTCAACTTACTTTCTGATTGTCTATATATATAAAAAGTCTCACTATTATAAACATCATTGGCTTAGTGGTGAGTTGTGGAGCGACATTGACTAGCAAACATGTGCACTCAAGTTCGAATCTCCCTGCAGGAAATTTACAAAATTTTAAAAATTTTATTGCATAATAGTATCACGCGCGCTCAACCAAACTAGCTCCTGTGTAGCGAGATATATCAGCTCCGAGTCACCAGACGTGTGAGAACCGGGCTGGTTGGGATTTAATAATAAACACTGGTTTGACATTAATAATAATGATAATTTTTAATATATATATAAACTCTTAATAGTGGCGATTAAATCATCTCTATTATTATTTGTATTAGTGTCAATTCATTTTTGTCACTATTATGTAGGACTATTAGTGACGATGTATTTGTCACAATAAAAAATATTTTCAGTGACATTAAAAATATTGTCACTAATATAATAGTGACTCGACATTTAGTGACGATCAATGACAAATTCAAATATCGTCACAAGATACTCTTAGTGACATATTTTCAAGTTTTCAATGACAAATTTTATCATCATAAAAAGTAATTTTTCTTGTAGTCTTCTTGTTGAGCAGTAGTGCATCTTTATTTTTTTAAATAAGTGATAATGGGTGATTTTGCTATTTCTCTGTTAATGTGCAATCTGCCACTAGATTTTAATTTGTATTAAAAATATAATATTTTTTTATATAGTATGTGCTATATTTCGAAAAGACTGCATTTGCTATATGCCATTTGCTATACTATAGCATTGCAAGCCACCTATATCTTAATGAGTTTTGCTTAACAGAAAATTTTAAATGAAAAAATTATTCTTTTAACAAGTGTTTTTAGGAAACTTATGTGCAAAACCTTATCTTTAATAGTTCCTTTTTCTTGTTTGTGTTCTTTCTTGACTGTGTTTTTTTTATAACATGCTTTCTTTTTTGTCGTTTCAGCACTATAGGTATATAAAAGCATGTTTGAGAGAAATCTTTTTGATGAATCCAAGTGTTAAATACTGTATAAATATGAGACAACAACTGAGATTGGCAACTTCTAATGTGACATTCCTTTAATGTAACATAGTTCCATGGCATGCCCTTTGATAATTGGTTCATTTTATTATGGACCAAAAATGCAACTGTTAATCCCAAAACTAATAGCACAGTAGCCAAACCACATATGCTTATGTTTCCAGCTGTAACAATTGTGATTAATAAATTGTATGGTTTTTTCTTATTCATTATTTGGGCACAAAAGTTACATTTTATTATTCACTCTTTGTTTTTTAGGTGAAAATGGGAAATGAAGGTAATTCTCAACCATCTATACCCAACGCAAAGTTCAATCCAAGCAAGTCTAGCACAAAGTTCATTCAAACCAAGTCATACCCCTACTACCGAAGTTCCAACTACAAATGTAGAGACTCAGACAACTGATAATGCAGATATAATAGAAGGAGCTGGAAGCAAAAGGCTCAAAAGTGTGGTGTGGCAGCATTTTACTAAAAAAGTTGTTAATGGAGTGGATAAAGCTGAATGCAATTATTGTAAGAAGCTTCTTAGTGGGAGCTCGAAGAATGGAACAAAACACTCGCACCAACACATGGACATATGTGTTCAAAAAAAGATTTCTATGAGAGGTCAAAATAGAGGGCAGCCAGTTCTTTTGACTAAGATGACGCAAGGTAGACAAGAGTTGGTTGCTGCTTTTTATGATCCGGACAATGCAAGGAAGGAGCTTGGATGTGCGATTATTATGCATGATTATCCACTTTCAATTGTGGAACATATTGGCTTTAGGAGATACTCAGCTGCACTCCAACCAATGTTTCAAGTTCCTTGTCGAAACACTATCAAGAAAGAGATATTGAAAATTTATGAATTTGAGAAATCAGCTGTTTCGAAGATGTTGGATACTAATGATGGAAGAGTTTCCATTACATCAGATATGTGGACAGCAAGCAATCAGAAGAAGGGATATATGGCAGTCACTGCACACTATATTGATGGCTCTTGGACTTTACAAAGTTTTGTTCTCTGGTACGAATAATAAGAACTTTTTTTAATACACTTATAACTTGTCTTTGTATTAAATGTTGTATTTTCTTTTTATCTTTTTGTGTGATAAACCATTGATTGTGAGCATTAATATGTTAGGTTCACTTATGTTCCCTCTCCTCACACAAGTGATAGACTTAGTAGTCTATTGGTTGACTGCTTGTTGGATTGGAACATTGACACCAAGTTATCGACTATCACTTTGGATAATTGTAGCACAAATGATTCTATGATTAATAAAATCAGGGATAAGTTGTGGGTAGGATCTTTATTACGGGATGGGTCCTTACTTCACATGCGTTGTTGTGCTCATATCTTGAATTTGATTGTAAAAGATGGGTTGGAAGTTGTGAAAGAAGGGGTGGAAAACATTCGGGAAAGTGTAGTATATTGGAGTGGAACTCCTAAAAGGAAGGAAAAGTTTGAGGAAACTGCTAGACAACTGCGAATTGAATGCACTAAAAGTTTAATTCTAGATTGCCCGACTAGATGGAATTCAACTTATAAGATGCTTGAAATTGCTATATCATATAAGGATGTGTTTCGCCGATTGAAGCAACGTGAGTCTCAATATACTTGTTTTCCAACTAATGAACAATGAGAATTTGCAAAAGACGTTTGTGAGAGATTAAAGTTGTTTAATAGTATCACAGAATTGATTTCTAGAACTAAATATCCAACTGCTAATATTTATTTTCCAAAGATTTGTGAAATCAAATTGGCTATATCTCAATGGATGAACTCCCCTAATGAAGTGATTCAAAAGATGGCACAAAAGATGATGGGTAAATTTGATAGTTATTGGAGTGTGATTCATGATATAATGGGAGTTGCTACTGTTTTGGACCCCAGATACAAAATGGAGTTACTTGAATATTATTTTGATAAAATTTTTGAAGTGAACTCTTTTAGAGAAGTTAACAGGATTCGACATTTATGTTATGATTTGTTGTCTGATTATCAAATGCAAATGAATAAAGACTCTGGTAGTGACTCTCCATCAGTGGATACTGGTAATGTTGTTGATGATGCATTGAGTGAGTGTGATAAGTATATTGTGAAAAAGAAAAAGGCTAGAACTACAAGTGTTAAACCAGAGCTGGATCACTATTTGGAGGAGGAGGTTTTACCAAGAACTAGTGATTTTGACATTTTGTTGTGGTGGAAATTAAATGGAGTCAAGTATCCAACGCTTCAAGCAATTGCAAAGGATGTATTGGTTATTCCTATTTCTACTGTAGCTTCAGAATCTGCATTTAGTACTAGTGGTCAAATATTAAGCCCTAATCGTAGCAGACTTCATTGGACTACCTTAGAGGCTTTGATGTATGCTAAGAGTTGGTTATGGAGTGTAGAGAATGGAGGTAAGATTTTGAACTCCTTATTTAAATATGTTAAGAATTTCTATATATTTCAACTTATCATTTTGTGATATTTTATATTTGATGTTTGTAGGTTATTCTAAAACAATTCAAGAATATGCTACATTACTCAATGAAATTGGATCTGATGATGAAGATATATTTTATTTTCTTTGAAATATTTATTTTTAATGTTCATATTTAATTAATTTATTTTTCTTAATTTAGGTGAATTGTTGGTTAGCAGTGCTGCTCACTCTTTCCAAGATTAGTAGATGCTGGCTGGTGGATTGAAATTTGTTTCAAGAAATGAACTTTGTTTTTATGTTATGGAGTTGTTGGACTTAATGATTTAATGTTGTAATTTCTTAATATGCTGTCATTGTTGGATTTTATGATATAAATTTCATGTACGTTTAGATTATGGAGTATTTTAGTTGTAGCTTTTGATGTTCATGAAATTTATTTTCGTGTGGCAATGTTGTTAAATGTTGAGAATTTACAACAGAAAATTTCATTTTATAGCATTCTGGATTTTATTTTGATTTTACAACAGGAAATTTCATTTTATAGCATGATAGTAACGATGTCGAGTTCGGGTTCAGGCGGGTTTTCCCCAAACCCAACCCCATCAAGTAAAAACTAAGCTGCTACAGCGGGGGCGGGGCTGGGAAACCCGAACCCCAACGGGGTCGGGGATAGGAGTCTCTCCGTCGGGGTTTGGGGTTGGGGTCGAGGATTAAGTGGGGTGTCAGGGTCGGGGATGGAGAAGGCTAAACCCGCCCCCGCCCCGCCCCGATGCCATGCCTAGGTTTGATGACAAAGTTGGACGTAGAGGATATGTTTTTTTTTTTTATTTGGTCTATTATTATTGTTCAATTTTATATATTTTGAGTGATCATTTTGTGTTATGTAATATATATTTGATGAAACATTGTAGAATTGCTTTGAGATGTTATTATATGTTTTTGTAAGTTTTGTTTGACTATCTTTTCATTCAATGATTTTCAATAAAAAATATTTATAATATTAAATAATAAAATATTTGTTTTACAATTAAATTAATAGAATAGAGAAAATCAACTAGTAATATAAATAAAATAGTTAAAATGAAAAAAATTAAATTATAGTAAAATGAGAAAAATGTTTTCTCCTAATTATATGAATTAATAAATACCTTTGTTTTTTTTTTTGAGAAGACAATGTTAACAATTAAAAATAATTTAGGTATAAAATAAAGAATTCACCGGCTTTCACATTTGAAAAAAAAAAAAAAACAAATTCTACATAATTTTGTCATAGTAAAACCATCTATATACAAATTACTGACTCCGATTCTATTGATAAGATAACGTTTAAAACATTTTCATGGTCCTATTTATAAGATAAAGCACACAAATCTAGAAACATTTATTGTTTTTTTCCTCATTTTTACCCTTATTGACCATTAAAGATCTTAAGGTGACACAATTACCATGGTAGTGGAGTTTAATTTTAAATAAGGGTAAACTTGTAATTTTATAGAGTAATTTTTTAAAAATCAACGCATTAATTACTTTTCTTAATATGTATGTTTTTGTCTGAATTATTTTATAAATACGACTGGACTTGAGGGAGTATATCGAAAAAAAAATGAAACAAAAAAAAGGTATACCAAAAAAATCTTCAAAATTTAATAGCGTGTTCCTTATCGGGTTCAATTGAAGTCATGTAAAAAAAAATGAACGCGGACTAGAGACACATATCAAACGTGTTATTTCTTTGTTGTACAAGAGTCCATGACACAAAACCATAAGGAATTATATATGAAAATCATACAGATATAAAACACACAATGCAAAAATACATCAATTGATACCTCCAAGACCAAAAGATTATTGATATTGTAACATTACGTTTACGAGTTAAGACCTTACTCATCACGCGGACCCAGCCGGAAATCTAGAAACCTCGGAGGCTCCAGCTCAAGGGCGAGGATCCATGCCACCAGTCACCACCATTGTGGCCACCGCATCCACGTGTCTTCCTCAAACTTACTCATTTTGTGATGCTTGAAAGCGCCATCTTCTCTTGTTTTTTCACTCTACTTACAAAGTCCTACACGTGTCGCCACGTGCCCTGGTTACCCAATGTAACCATGGTTAGTTAGTGTTCTTAATTCTAGTTAGGATATGTGAATATAATGACTATAAACTGTATTTATTTATCAAGCGGCTTATATGTTTTGATATAATTATCATAATGTTATATATGTGACTGTATTGTTGCTTTGTCTAATTGCTGATTCTTCTTCTTCTTCTTCTTCTTCTTCTTCAATCAATCAATTTGTGTTTGAGAATTATGGGTCTCTCAAATTTCCCGTGTTCAGCTGAAGGGGTGTTACCTGTGCTTGTGATGAACACGGTCCTTTCAGTGGCGCTGTTGAAGAACATGTTTAGATCCATGCTCCAAGTAATTGGTGGCTCTTATTATTCTCCTCCTTCTTCAGATGAGTCCCACATCGATGAGATTGAGAGTTGTTCAAGGGAAAGGAGGGTGTCAATTAGCCAGTACAAGTCATTGTGCCACAGCATAGGAAGAAAGATGGTTATGGTGGAGTGCTGCGTGTGTCTGTGTGGTTTTGAAGCCAATCAAGAGGTGAGCGAGTTGCCTTGTAAGCATTTCTTCCATAGAGGATGCTTAGACAAATGGTTTGATAACAAACATACCACTTGCCCTTTATGTCGTTCCAAGGACTAGACTACACTACACTGATTTAGTGTTGTTATAGTTAGAGCTAGCCTTAGAGGCTTAGAGTTGTTATAGGGAAAAGAAAGAAAGAAAGAAAGAAATCAAATCAATGTCTCTTTTTTATTTATTTTATTTTGTAAACCCCTTTTCAAGTTTAACCAATTCTCTGTCTAGTTTTGCACTGTGGAACAAAATCAGAGATAAGGTTACTTTGCTTCAATTGTATGTGCACTTCAAATCCCTCTTCAGCATTTCATGTTTCTGCGTAATTTCAATTTATAGTGTTTTTTATTTCACACAAAATTACATTACAAATATGGTGTAATATGAATTCGGACTAATGTTTTTCTTTAATGTTAATTTGGATTTACGTTTAAAATATGATTTTTAATAAAAGCTAAATACAGTTAATTGCACGTTTGGATATACATTCTAACTCAGAAGTATGTTTGGGTGAGAGAAACATCAAAATTGCATTTGGTTGTTATCACTCAAGTTAATTTTACTCTTAATTAATCGCTTATTATTTTGAAATTTTCAAACTAAATTTTTAAGATACATGAAAATTAAAAATTTCAAAATTAAATAATTGTGACTTATAGATAGAGTGTGTTTATCTCGCTACTAGAGATTATGGTGTCGAATGAAATTGTAAAAAGAGCTCTTTTTTTTTGGTCGCATAACAAAAAAAGGGAGGGGAGGGAGGGAGGGGGAAGGCATTTTAGTGAGAGGAGAGAAGTACGCCGTTATTAGATTCTTAGAAAGAGGGGAGGCATTTTAATTATGATTAAGTGTGAAACAGGATTATTATTATACTCTTAATCGCAAATTATTTTAAAATTTTCATCCCAAATTTTTAAGCTATTTAAATGAAAATAAAAATTTTAAAATTATGACTTAGATTGATAATGCAGATTAAGATAAGATTATGGTGCAGACACTAAACTACAGGTAAAACTATATTTAAAATACAAATATCTAAATTTTAAATATGATTTTTAAGTGATACTTGTTTAATGGAAAAATTAAAATACATAACATTGCTATCCATTACTTAATTTACATAACTTATAGTAATTAATTTATACAAAAAAAAAAAGCGTAAACTTGGAATTCCTTGATTTGGAAATAAATTTACAACAAGTTCAACCTGTTCATTGTATATTATTAAATTAAAAAATGAGAACTGTGTCAATGATTTTAATTTTACGAAATTAATTTTAGCTAACAATAAATTTAAAATTTTTTATTTTGAAAAATTAATTTTAGTTAAAAAAAATCATTATATCTTTTAAAGTTTATTTTAATATTACCCATTGGCCCATTGAAAAGACTTATTAATGTAAGACTTCTCATATCTCTCTAATAAAGTAATGTATCTAATGAAAATTTATAGGAGGAATTATTTCCACGTCTCAGTAAAATTATAATAAATTAAATTAAACTTATCTACAATACATACTCATTAGACTTTGCTATTTATTGAGGCTTTTAGACTTTACGTTGATACAAATAGTACCAAAACTGTAATATAATTCTAGAATTGCTAATTTAAATGTTTGTGTCGGTATTCCTTGTTCTCGTCTTACTTATGCAATGGCAAATAAAAATTGCTTTGTTATTTCTATCCAAGGAATTGACACGAAACCAATGCAAATGTTAACGTCGCAAATGTTACATAAACTATGGTGGGAATTATAAAAATCGAAGATGAACTAAAATTACTTATTGTGTGTTTGGATGAGAATTTATAAATTTCGTTTAAATGAGTTTGATGTAACATGGAAGGAGAGAAGAGAAGAGAAGGGAAGGGAGATAGGGAAAGTAAAGTAAGAGGTAATATTTATCTACATTATTTACATAAACATATTTCTTTTTTCTTTAGAAACTGAAGTTGTGTATCAACCATCAACCACTGAGCAGAGCATTGAGTTCACTTCAATGAACTTCTATGCTCCACATTAATGAAGGAATAAGATCCTGCACATTATCTTCAGCAATGCTTCGTTTTAAATCTCCATGGAAACAATTCATAGCTGCCAAATTAGACAGGTCCAACTGAGGCTTTTTGGATCATTTTCCATCTTCCCTCCAGTATGCTTTCCATAGCCATAAACTCTGTAGCCTTTTAACATAACTGAGGCATCTTTTATTCCTAAAATAAGTAATGATGCTTCCAACTTTCTCTTTAGAGCATCTATTTTAAGTCTGCCCAGTAGGAAAAATCTTAAATAGCTAGCTACTTGGTTTTACTATGCCATGAAGCTTCCACCCACCAAATCCTGCCGCGGCAAATGCCTGCAATATACTATGTTAGATACACATATTTTTCTCAGCTAAAAATTAAGGGTCTGTTTGGTCTGCATCTTCATTTCTTATTTTCATTTCCTGTTTTCATTTTGTTTCTTGTTTTTTGAAATTTTACAAAGAAAAAACTGGAAATGTTGTAAATAGAAATTTTCTGTTTCCATCATTTCTAGTTTTTCCTTTGTAAAATTTCAGAAAACAAAGAAATATAATGAAAACAGGAAATGAAAATCAAACCAAACAAGCCCTAAATTTTTCCCTTTGAAAGCTAATATGATATTAAATGGAAGCCTTGCAAGTAGATAAAAATTGAGAGGGTCAAATCTACTTCTATCTAGGATTTAAAGTTTATGAACTACAAAAGGATGCTTAAATGCTTAATCGTATACGAGAAAAGCTATAGTTCAATCTCAATGAACAGCAACATTTCATCTAGGTAAAAGCTATTAGGAACTGTCAAGGACTAACTCTTGTAAAAGCTTAAGCAGTTAAGTGAAGATCATAAATGGCTTTATTACATCTCTAATCTCTAATATAAACAAAATCTAATCCAGAGAAGGGAAGCATAAATAGTGTGTCATTTTCATGATATCATCATATGTTATGAAAATGAGAATTGTGATCTACGGTATTTCGGGTATGTTAAAGTAATACAGGTCCTGTTACTAACTCATTCTCACCATCATCCTAGCAAGACATCCCCATTGTAAACCTTGATTAACTTAAGTGGAAATAAATAAATAAAGAATATGCTCGCCAACACTAAGGCTTTTCTAGGAGAATAAAACATTTTTACTGGTTAAGTGTGAAGACAATCCCTTCAATTACATGTTCTACAGAAAATGGTCTCACTCTAGTTTTATAACCTTCTAGCAAAACACTAACTTGAAACTCATAAATAGAAGTTAATTTGTGCATGGAATAGTTTGCGAAAGATAAATGTATATTTGGATTAGCTTATTTTGGAGTCAAAAAAGTTTTTCTTTGGCATCTTACTGAGAGTGTTTTTTTTTTTTTTTAATTATTTATCCAGAAATAATCATTTCCAAACATGCTTAAGTCCATTAATTTTTTGTTGTGTGATCACCAGTGAATGTGTTAGTAGAAGTAGAACAACTGGACTTCATAAAAGTATAAGCAGGGGTAATCATGAATTATATAGCACACAATATACAATGAAAGATGATGAATTGACTTGAAAGAAGATATCACTGTGCAGTTGTGCAGGGTAATGAAATGGAACCTCATCCCAAGATTTGCCAGCAGTCTCAAGCAGTGCAGCATTGCATGTCTTTAATTCTACAGAGGCCCCAGAAAACATTGAGGCTGCCTCTTCCCACCCCCTATTGTGTCCCATGCACCTGTATACCACCCAATAATCAAATATCCATCAGATCTCATCAATTGTAATTTCTATGTATCATTTTTTCTCTTAATAAACAAATGAAAAGATATTATCAGAAAAAAAGGGCTCCTAGAGAATTCTTGAAAATGAGCTGGACATTGCTTTATTTAGTAAGATAACAACCCCCTACCTTCATCGGGTGATCTTCAAGCTAGATTCAACCAACAATTGAGCTAAACAATATGCATTTCAATCCATGGTGTTCAACAATTTCAAAAAACTAACTCAAAAAGTTCAAAACAAACTCAATCTGCAAATAGTGCATCAACTAAAGTATTGAATTGATAACAGCCTTATTATTTTTCATTTCTATATGTTGTTTGTATACTAGCAGAGAAGAACTGAAGTACATATTTGACCTCCAAATTCAAACACAAACAAAAAAATACTCCCTCCGGTCGCACACTTAACCGAATTACACGTACCAATAAAAATGGTTAAAGTTAGTTAATTTTATTGGAGTTTTAAAAAATAGTTTGAATTTCTAATTTTACTCTTATTTAATATCACTAACTAACTCCATTACCATTTGACAGTTGGAAAGATATTAAAGTTAATAAGGGTAAATAAGTAAAATCATAAGGATACTCACATGACAGTAAGTATCTCATCCCTTGAATATCTACAAATAACCTTTTGAAGGTGCTCTGCAGTTTGCCCATCCATGGCTGCAATTGAATAGAAACTAGAAACAAAATGAACCTCAGCTTCCAACAGTTCCTGCACTTGCTCCTGCATTATCTTGAGTGTTTCCTTAGTCCGCGTGGCATCACTACAGTAACAGAAATCAACATAGAATCTCAAAAGCAGAATCATCCAAATGGAGCCTTCAAAAACAATAAACCCAACTCAATGTCACAGAACAAACAACAGCCACAAATTCCTAACCTAGAAAGGATAAGTTCAGGAATCCAACCCATCTGTTGGAGCTTGCGGGATACCTTCACAGCATCCTCTTCACCTGACTTACTCAGAGGCCGGTCATGGTCTGCACAAAAACCATTTTTTTTTTTCACTTATACCCAACAAACAATACATTTCCCTTCCAAAACATGTAATGACAAAAACACACACATAATTCACATGGGTGATAAAGTTCGAGAGTTTGAAATTGAAATTGCACAAATCAGAAACCCACAATTTTTTTCTGCCTAGAAGTAATAACATTTTTTCGTTTCCAATCCAATTCATTAAATGGGAACGTTCTCATCTACGTAAAGTTTGAGACTTTAAGTGAAAGTGTTCAAAAGGGGAAGGAAGAAATTTCCAAAATGAAAGTTTACCACGGAGAGAAGGGTTTTCCCAGGAACTCTGAGCATGGCGAAGCAGAATGAGGCGGCGAGACACGGAGTCCGACAAGGGTTCCGCCACTTGGGCGTCCTGTTTCTCAATGAGCAGAGAGGATTTGGCGCGTAATCGACTAGGGTTCCGAACGGTTCTCCGGCGACCAAGGTGGTGGGAGTGGTAAGGTGAAATGGCGGTGCTGCATATAGCGGAATGCATATCACACACACCCACATTCATGCTCTCTCTCTCTCTCTCTCTGTTAAGTGCTCCCAATTTCAAATTCTTTTGTCTTTGGCCTTGTATGTATGTATATATACCCTTCCATTGTGATTGTGCCTTCTTGTGTTTGAGCCTTCGAGGCACACTTGGATTTCAATGATAAGAAGAATATTAACATTCATTATTCAATAATTTGAGTTTTCAATTTTTAATCTAAGGGTGTTTGGTTTCTATTTTCACTTTCAGTTTTCATTGCTTATTTTCGATTTAATTCCAAAATTCTATTTTTTATTTTATATTCTTTTCATTTTTTCGAAATTTTACACCAAATAATTATTATTTTTACTGTTTACTATAAAAAATTTTAAAAAGGAAATACAATAAAAATTATTTGATATTTTTATAATTAAACTTAAAAATATAAAATGAAAGCAACAAACGAAAATGAGTAAACCCTCGATCTGGTTCTTGAAAGATTTGAGTTCGGTCACATTAGTCCCTGAAATATGGAAATTACATTTTCATCCTTGAAAGATGAAAAAGTCATTCAATTTAGTCCTGTTCAGGGATAAAATTGACATTTCAAAAAATCTTTCAAGGACTAAAGTGAATGACTTTTTATCTTTGAGGGACTAAATTGAATAACTTTTCATCTTTTATAGGGATGAAAAAAATGATTTCATTCTTTCATGGACTAATATGACCGACACAAAATCTTTCGGGAACCAAAATGAGGGTTTACTGAATGAAAATAGATACAATCAGTGACAAGAATCTTAAATGTAAAAGATACATTAATCAGCCGGATATAATATGAAACTAGTTCCTGTAGAAGGCACCATGGAAGCATAAAATATAATCTTTATGTCTACATAAGTCGATGATCTTATATGAACGATGCATTGTTGGCAGCAATACTATGCTCTTCTTGTGGGTAGATACCAAGTGAGCTTTCCATATAATCCGATCTACATTAAACCTTTGTCCTTAAAAAAACTTTGTTTAGAGCTAGCTGACCAGATAACACAAATAAAATTTGAGATCATACAAGGGCGTGTTTGTGAGTTTAGAGGGGAGAGGAAGAAAATTATTAGAGAGAAAGTGAAGTGAATGGGGAGAAGGGAAGGAGAATGCATTATAAGGGAAGGTGAACATCAATATGCATTATATGAAGTTGTGTTTTGAATCTATTTAGCATGTTAGTAGGAAACTCAATGTTGTTGTTTTTTTTTAACATTGTTGCTTACAATACATTTTACTTTGCATTCGTATTTCTCATTCGTTC
Organism: Sesbania bispinosa; assembly: GCA_026901365.1. Classification (NCBI taxonomy): domain Eukaryota; kingdom Viridiplantae; phylum Streptophyta; class Magnoliopsida; order Fabales; family Fabaceae; genus Sesbania; species Sesbania bispinosa. The sequence continues at coordinate 36,022 of QLOH01001063.1, forward strand.
CAATTTGTAATGGACTTAATTTCTCCGAATGGAGTGAACGAATTCAATTTTACCTTGGGGTAATGGAGTATGATTTGGCTCTTCGTGAAGAGAAACATAATGTTATTACTGTTTTAAGCTGAAGAAGAGAAAATTCATTATAAAAATAGGGGGATTTGACTCTTCGTGAAGAGAAACCCAATGTTATTACTGTACATGCAGATGAGTCTTGCTGAAAACATTAAGTTTGCTCCTCCTAAATTTGAAAGTGTAAAAGAAATGATGAAGTTTATGGAAGAGTGCTCCCAAACTGCTGATAAGTCTCTTGCTGGGACATTAATGAGCACATTAACCTCCATGAAATTTGATGGTTCTTGTATTATGCATGAACATGTTATCAAAATGATAAACATTGCATCAAAACTTAAGTCATTGGGAATGAATATGGATGAAAATTTCCTTGTGAATTCATATTGTATTCATTACCATCTGAGTATAGTCCTTTCCAAATGAATTATAATACCATGAAAAATAAATGGAATGTGCATGAATTTTACAATGTGCTAATTCAAGAGGAAACTAGACTTAAAAATAAATGAAATCATTCCATTAATTATGTTAACCATCAAGGAGCTATAAAGAAAGTTGGTAAGAAACGTGACAAGAAAGGAAAGGGATTCCTAAAGATTAATGAGGCATCTTCTTTTCTAATGCACAAGAAGGAACATCAAGGAAACAAATGTCATTTCTGTAGAAAGACTGGGCATTTCCAAAAGATTGTCCAAAACGTAAGGCTTGGTTCGAAAAGAAAGGTAAGTTTAGTGCTTATGTATGTTTCGAATCAAATTTAGCTAAAGTTCCTTATAATACTTGGTGGATTGATTATGGATGCACGAATCATGTTTCTGTTGAGTCTCAAAAATATCATAAGGTAAATTATGATGTTTTAGATAGCTCACTTCTCAAGTTTTAATGCTTAACAAATTTGGGTTAAAATACTTATCATAGATACATAAATGGTTAATGATTTATCTATGATTTCAGCAAGTCATTTTAAACTTATAAAGACTGACTGAAGTGCTGTCAACCTGTCTAAAGTGGAAAAGCCTTCTGAAGGTTCAACCTGTCTGAAGTGTTGAAGCCGTCTGAAGTGTTCAACCTGTCTGAAGTGTTGAAACCGTCTGAAGTGCGCAACCCGTCTGAAGTGTTGAAGCCGTCTAAAGTCTCATTAATGACGTGGCACTCTTTGTTGAAGTATGTGAAGACATTTCTGAAATTCTGCTGAGTCAAGCGTTCTCTGCTGCACGTACCTTTTCAAACATATTTATGGCAAGGAACACAGAGACCTTTCCTGGTATATTTGAATTTCATACACCACTGAGGAAATCCCTGCAACGCAGCCTTTGCAGCAACAACAGTGGCAGCTTTATGGCAGCAACAACCTTGTACTGTGTCAGAAAAATCAGAACTCTCAGAAGCATGTCTCACAACGGATTAAATAACATTTAATGCTATCTCTAAACGGTGGTATTTCAACGAATTGAAGATTGGCTATAAATAGCCCTTCATGAAGACCATCAAGAGAGTGACTGCATATACAAGAAAGTCTAAGAGAAATCACGCTGCAAGTTTTTCATTGTAAAAACACTCTGATTTCATATTCGTTGTACTTCATTTGTATATCCTGAGCATACCTCAGTTTTTACTGTACATCGTCTTTGTTTAAGCTTCAAACTTGTGTAGTTTAAAAGCTTAGACATATCTCTTTGTAAAAATTGTCTTTGAGCCTGGATAGGCTTGTCTGTAAAAGAATACTTGGTTGTAGAGCCTGAAGAGGCTTGTCTGTAAAAGAATACTTGGTTATAGAGCCTGAAGAGGCTTGACTGTAAAAGAATACTTGTAATCTTGGTGAAGATTAAGAGAAAATATAAGTGCTAGTTGGCATTGGGACTGGACGTAGCTCACAGTGGTAGTGAGTGAACTAGGATAAATTCCTTGGCTAAGTTTTCTATCCCTTATCTCTTGTCAATTTATTTATACTAACCAAAGGGTGTTGAAAACTATTCTGATAATTTTAAAAAGCAAGAAACCTTTTTAAAGATCTTTTCAGAAGCCTTCTTAAGAAACTTCAGACAACCTCTTAAACCTGTCTGAAACTGTTGTAAACTTAACCGTTTGCGAAAAGCTTCCATAAATTAGTAAGAAACTCTATTCAACCCTCCTTCTAGTGTTTCCCTGTGTTTCTACAGTTGGTATCAGAGCTCAACTCAGGGTTGAGCACCTTACAAGTGTTTGAGGATTAAAGATCCAGATGGAAGCTTCCAACAACAAACAGTACATCACTGAAGGAGCCTCTATCACAAGACCCCCAGCATTCAATGAAGTGGACTACCACTATTGGAGGGATCGTATGAAGTTGTTCATTGAGAGCAACAACATTGATGTTTGGGATGTGGTCACTGATGGAGACTATGTGCCTATACATAACGGAGTGCCAATACCTAAGGCTGAATGGACATTAGAGCAGAAGGCTAGAGTTCAGTTAAATGCTAAAGCCAAACTCTATTTGATATGTTCTCTGAACAAATCAGAGTATGAGAAGGTTCATGGATGTTCATCTGCCAAGGAGATTTGAGATACACTTGCAGCCGCCCATGAAGGGACTGAGACTGTCAAGCAATCCAAAATCAGCATGCTTGTACATCAATATGAGATGTTCAAGATGAAAGATTTTGAAACCATAGATCAAATGTTTGAGAGGTTTCAGACTATAACTAATGGACTCAGGTCTTTAGGTAGAACTTTTGAATCTGGAGACAATAATAGAAAGATTCTGAGAAGTTTGCCAAAGTCCTGGAGACCCAAAGTTACAACCATTCAAGAGGCCAGAGACTTAAACTCTCTTAGAATGGAAGAACTGTTGGGATCTCTCAAAGTTCATGAGCTTGAACTTGGGGAAGATGACATCAAGAAGAAATCTCTGGCATTAAACTCCAAAGCCAAGCACCCTAGGCATGGCAGCATTAAAGCCATGCAAGCTGAGGAAGCTTCAGAAGCATATGAAGATTCTGGAGATAGCTCAGAAGATGATGATCTTGCTCTTCTCAGCAGGAAAATCAAGAGGATGCTGCAAAACAGAGGAAAGTTTAGAAAGAACCAACCCTCAACCTCTAAATCAGGTAAGTCAGGTAAGGATTCTCAAAATGACAAAATTATATGCTATGAGTGTAAACAGCCAGGTCATATGAAGGCTGAATGTCCAAGACTGAAAAAGAAAAACTTCAAAAAGAAGAAATTCTTCAAGAAGAAGAAGGGTCTGATGGCAACATGGGAGGATCTTGATGAGTCTACCTCAGAAGAAGAGGAAGACACTTCAGAAGAGGCCAACCTATGTCTCATGGCCAGCCTGCCCTCATCAAATAGCTCAGAATCTGAGGTATTTCCCTTAACTCTTCAAGAGATGTATGATGACCTGATGGAAAGTTCCAAGGAACTCTTCCAAGAGTATAAGAATCTGTCCAAGGCCCACACAGAAATGTGCAGTAAATATGAGGCTCTTGAGATAGAAAATATTATGCTCAAGGAGAGAATTCTTGTGACTGAAAGCAGCAGTTCACAAACTGTCTCTGAAGAAAACAAAAAACTTCAGAAACAAGTTGAGGAACTGACAAAAGACTTAGCTAAATTTGTCAAAGGAACAGAAAACCTTAACAGATTGCTTGGAAATCAAAGGGATCCCCTTGACAAAAGTGGATTAGGCTTTTGTGATCATGATACCTCTGAACCTCATATTTTCAAAAAATTTACTAAAGGCAAAGAGAAAGCTATTGGGTGTTCTCACTGTGGCAAGCCTGGACACAATGTGGCTCAGTGTAAACACAAGGGAAAAGCAAAACCCAAATCTAACAAGAAAGGACCCAAAAGAATATGGGTACCTAAGAACTTGATCATTCTTGTTGCAGATGTGTTTAACGGGACAAAGGAGACCCCACAAATGGTACCTGGACAGTGGGTGCTCGCGACACATGACAGGAGAAAGGTCTTTTTTCCAAAACCTTAGGCCCAGAGCATGAGGTGTGGTCACTTTGGTGGAAATCAGCAAGGGAAGATCACAGGAATAGGGACTGTAGGTATGTCTCCTCTATCCCTTATTAAGAATGTTCTTCTAGTAGAGGGACTTCAGCACAATCTACTGAGCATAAGTCAATTGTGTGATAGTGGATATGTGGTTTCCTTTACTAAAGAAGGATGTATAGTCAAAGACTCTCGTGATCAAATTCTTTTTACTGCTAAGAGACACAACAATGTGTACAAAATTGATCTAGAGGATTTGGCAAGTCAAAAATGTAAAATGTTTTCTCTCTGTTGAAGATGAAAAACATATTTGGCACCAAAGACTTGGGCATGCCAGCTTGAGATTGATCTCAAAGTTAGCAAAACACAACCTTGTTAAAGGATTGCCCAAGCTTTCTTTCAAATCTGACATTTTATGTGAAAGTTGTCTGAAAGGAAAACAAACAAGACACTCTTTTCAGAGTAAGGATGTTGTTTCCACTAGCAGACCTTTAGAATTGTTATATATTGACTTGTTTGGTCCTATTAGAACAAAAAACATTAGTGGTAAGAAATATGGTTTGGTCATTGTTGATGACTATTCTAGATTCACATGGGTGTTATTCCTAAGAAGCAAGGATGAGACTTTCAGGAATTTCACAATATTCTGTAAGAAGGTACATAATGAAAAAGGATTCTGTATATCTATTATCAGAAGTGATCATGGTGGAGAGTTTGAGAATGTAAACTTTCAACTGTTCTGTGATGAGAATGGGATCTCACACAATTTCACTGTGGCAAGAACACCTCAACAAAATGGGGTTGTTGAGAGAAAGAACAGATGCTTGCAAGAAATGGGAAGAACCATGCTAAACTCATGCAATCTACCAAGATCTTTCTGGGCAGAAGCTATTAACACAGCTTGCTACCTTCAAAACAGAATATTGGTAAGACCAATTCTGAAAAAGACTCCTTATGAATTGTGGAAGGGAAGAAAACCCAACATATCATATTTCCACACCTTTGGATGTGAGTGTTTTATACTCAACACTAAGGATGATCTTGGAAAATTTGATGCAAAATCTGACAATGGATTTTTCATAGGATATTCTGAAACATCTAAAGCCTATAGAGTATATAACTCTAGAAATTTAACTGTAGAGGAATCAATCCATGTTAAATTTAATGACAAGAAAGAGACTGATAGGGAATTATCAGATCTAGAAGATGACTTTGCAGGAATAGAGCTGAATAATCATGACAGCATCAAGGATGAACAGGTGTCTGAAGCACCATCTGTCACTGAACCTCTTCAGACCAATGTTGAGTCTCAGACTGATTTGATATCACCTCAGAAACCTGACTGGAGATACAAATCACATCATCCAAAAGACCAAATCATTGGCAGCACTTCAGAAGGAGTTAAGACAAGATCAAAATTCAAGAATCTGAATTCTCTTGCTCTCTTGTCTGAAATTGAGCCAAAGAACATTGATGAAGCTCTGCATGATGAAGGGTGGATTCTAGCCATGCAAGAAGAGCTAAACCAATTTGTTAGGAGTGATGTCTGGACACTTGTTCCTAAACCCCATGGGAAAACAATTATTGGAACCAAATAGGTGTTCAGAAACAAGCTGTCTGAAGAAGGAAAAGTGGTCAGAAACAAAGCAAGATTGGTGGCTCAAGGGTACAATCAACAAGAAGGTATTGACTTCACTGAAACCTTTGCCCCTGTTGCTAGATTAGAAGCAATTAGGATTCTTCTCTCTTATGTTGTAAATAATGGCATCAAACTATATCAAATGGATGTCAAAAGTGCTTTCCTCAATGGTTTCATTGAAGAAGTTTTTGTTAGACAACCCCCTGATTTTGAAGACACTGCTTTTCCTGATCATGTTTTCAAATTGAAAAAGGCTCTTTATGGTCTGAAACAAGCTCCAAGAGCATGGTATGATAGACTGAGCAGTTTTCTTATCAAAAATGGTTTTGAAAGAAGAAAAGTAGATACCACCATTTTCAGAAAAATAGTCTAACAAAGATTTTATACTTGCCCAGATATATGTTGATGACATTATATTTGGCTCAACCGATTCTTCTCTGTGCAAGGAGTTTTCTGAGTTGATGCAATCAGAATTTGAAATGAGTTTAATGGGAGAACTAAAATTTTTCTTGGGACTTCAAATTAAGCAAGATTCTGATTGTATATGGATCCATCAAGGAAAAATATACAAAAGAAATGCTTAAGAAGTTCAACATGAGTGATTGCAAACCCATGTCAACTCCTATGCATCCCTCGGCATCTTTGAGCAAAGATGACAAAGAAGAACCAGTGAATCAAACTTTGTACAGAGGAATGATTGGCTCTTTGTTGTATCTAACAGCAAGCAGACCTGACATAATGTTCAGTGTTTGTCTCTGTGCTAGATTTCAATCAGATCCAAGAATTACTCATTACAAAGCTGTTAAAAGAATTTTTAGATATCTGAAAGATACTACTAATCTTGGTCTATGCTATAAGAGGAGGAAAGATTGCAGGTTAATAGAATATTGTGATGCTGACTTTGCTGGAGATAGAACAAAAAGAAAGAGCACCAGTGGAGGATGTCATTTCTTTGGAAATAACATGATCAGCTGGTCAAGCAAAAGGCAAAGCACCATTGCTTTATCAACAGCAGAAGCAAAGTATATATAAGCAGCCAGTTGTTGTTCACAACTGCTATGGGTTAAGTATCAGCTTGAGGATTTTAATATTCCTATCTCTGCTATACCTGTTCTTTGTGATAATACCAATGCAATTAATTTATCCAAAAATCCCATTCAATATTCTAGGGCAAATCATATAGAAATCAAACATCATTTCATTAGAGACTATGTTCAGAAAGGTGTTTTTGATATTCAGTTCATTGACACAGAGCATCAATGGGCAGATATATTCACAAAACCCCTGGCTGAAGATAGATTTAAGTTCATACGAAACAACTTAAATATACATGCATTCTCTAAAAATTAATTGTGTCTGATATTATTATGTTATCTGAAATTTTTAGTGCGTCTGAAATTTCAGTGTGTCTGAAACAGTGACATGTCTGAAATTTTAGGTTATCTAAAATTTTATTTGTGTGTCTGAAATTTTCACCTATCCGAAGTAACTGGCTAACGTGGCTATCTGAGACGGTTGAACTCTTTCTTTTAAAGTTTTTGTCTCTTCCTCTTCGCACGTTACCCGAAGTCTGCGCAGCCGGTACAGGGCATCATTGCATCATGGGTCTATAAATGCAGGAGTAAGTGTGTCGAGGAAACCTTACACTCTCTTTCCTCAATATTCCGTTTGATATTCTTCTCTGCTCAAGCAACCTTTTTCTCTCAAAGTTTCCCCGCAACTCAACAATGGCACCCAAGAAGACCGCTGGTTCTGGTGGAAATGTGGTTAGATCAAAGGGAGTGAATCTTGACGAGCTTCGCAACATTGGCATGGATTTGGTTGAGGAATTTGATGCAGCTGGGTGGACTTCTTTCTTCGACCACATTAACTGTCAATGGCATGAACAAAGTGTGGTGGATTTCTGGTCTTTTGCTCGAGGAATACGTAATTCTAAGGGAGTGTATGTAAGCATCAAAGCCTCTGTTTTAGGGGTTTCAGTTTTTGTTGATCAAGGCATTCTCTCCACAATCACTGATGTTAAGGCTGAAGGTGCAACCTTCATTCCTGGGTGGGAGATGAAGAATGGTAAGCACAAGTTGTTTACAAAGATGCTGTATGGAACAAAAGAACCCAAAAGCCTGGATTCCAAGTTCTTGCTAGAGAAGGTCAGAGTTCTTCATGCTATCTTAGGGTGTGCAATAATCCCTAAGAGTGGAAGCAGAAACCATGTCTCAGAATTGGAAAGGTTCTGTCTGATTCACCTGCTTCAGAAGAAGAAAGTCAATCTCCCAAGCATTATCATGTTCCATATGCAGAAGAAGATTCGAGACTCTGCTGGAAATCTTCCCAACAACACTCTAATCATGAAGGTACTTATGCATTTTAAGGTACCTGTTGAAATATTATGTGACCATAAATCTCATGTGTTCTTTGGTGAGTCAAACTTGAAGAGCATGGGAATCAAGCTCACTCCACGACCTCCATTTCCTACTCTGAAGGAGAGTGTTCTTATGGAGAAGGCCTCAAGAAGAGGAACCACCTTAGAGATTCTTGAGAAAGAGCTTCAGGGGGATATCAGAAAAGATGAGTTCAAGCCCTCTAAGCCATCCCCTCATCTGAAAAGGAAGAAGCTCTCTGTCAGGAGTTCAGCAAAGGTGTCTCTAGAAGCTATGGACTTGCACACTCAGACATCTAAACCTGTTCAGAAGGCTTTGCAAAAGCCATCTGAAATTGTGGGTCAGGGTTCTGAAGGTGTAAGAACTCTTACTCCTAAGCCTACTTCTGAAACAGAAGGAAAGGCTCATGAGGAAGAGGTAGCTGAGATTGTTGATCCTGAAGCTTTGGCAGCAGCATCTCTGGCTGCATGTCCTTCTGATCCTGAGCTTATTCAAGTAGCAGCCCTTGCTACAGCTTTGGACAATGAAGAAATGGAGAAGAAGGCTGAGCAAGAAAAGACTGATTATGCTCTTGCAGTAGCCTCTCAGCTAGCTCTTGCTGAAGATGAAAGACTAACTTCCATTGCTCAAGAGACCAAGAAGAGAAAAAGATCCAGTACACAGCAAAGAAGGAGAACAAAAACAAAGTTATTTCAGCCAGCTCCTGAACCCTCTGTTAGGATTACAAGGAGCATTGCAAGTCAACTGGAGGAAATGGATGAGGCTGACAAGTATGAAAACTTTGTCAAAGCAAACCTGTATTTCAAGAGAAGAAGAGAAGAGAAGCAAGCTGAAAAGGAAAAGGAGAGGGAACCTGAGAAAGCTAAACCTCCTCAGAAAAGGCTCAGGGTAAGGTTTGATAATGTGACCTCATCACCACCTTCATCACCTAAGAAGAAAACAGTAGAGGAGAAAGAAGAAGAAGCACTTCAATCACCTCCCTCATCACCACCTTCATCACCTGAGAAGAAAACGGTAGAGGAGAAAGAAGAAGAAGCACTTTCATCACCTCCCTCATCACCACCTTTATCACCTTCATCTTCAGAATCCACTCAGTCTGAAGACCCCATAGATGAACATCAGCAAGGTGACAACTCTGAAGTATGGAAAGGAAGCATGCTGCCTGAGCATATAAGGCTAGGACCCAAAAGTAGGGACTTCTTCACAGAGCCTACATTTGATCCTTATGCTTTTCCTTTCTCTTAGCACCAATATGATGAAGCTGCTGAAGTACCCCACAAAAAGTATGAGGAACCTTTCAGTGAGAGGGTCAGAGTCCCCAAGTTCCCCAACTTATTTGAAGAGCTGCAGTTTTTCATAAATGAACCCTCCATCTCTCTTCACCATGGCCTTATCAAGCACACTGCTGATGAAGAAAGGGCAAAGTATCAAGGCAGTTCAGATCAGTTTTACTCAGGCCAGATTGAAAAGATTAGAAAGGGTGCAGTTCCACCTGCTCATAAGTGGGCTCCACTTAACCCCTTCTCTGGTGACTCCCTCAGGTTGTCTAATGATGAATGGTGTTTTGTCAGGCAAATGTATATTGAAGCTGAACTTTTTGAAAGGGACTACATGAAGTCAGTAGGCATGAAAGGCTATAGGCCACCTAGAACAATCTCCATCAGGCCAACCACAGAGATTCTGGTGCAACCTGACAGGATTGTTCCTAGCTACCCCCTGGAAGAAGGCCCTGTTGACAAGTTCAAGGAACCTAAAGCTTATCCAGTTCCCCAGAAACCTTTAACTCCAACAGAATGGAAGGAGCTACCTGCTCGGATCAAAAGACAAGGTGGAGGTTTAGATCACAGCTACAGGGATAGGGTATGGTTATCCCACTGGAAGATCAGAGAGGATGCTGGATCTTCTTCTGGATCTGCAGGACCAGATGATGACTCCATCATAGACTATGGTGTCTCCACCAATGTGCAGTACCAGTATATCAGAGGCAGATTCCCCATGTCTGAACCCTTTAATGAAGACTGGAAGCTAATCTGCCCTATCAGAACTTTCTTCTTTCCTGTGAGTCATCCCGAAGATTATGGGTGCATCCAGGATTCGATCGGCTCAGATTCGTTTGCAAGCACATTCAGATCATTCTATATGAAGTGGAACTGAATCTTGAGGAAGAGAACAGGAAGCTGAGGCATCAAGTGAAGAGCTTGGAGAAAAGAAATGCTACTCTTGTTGCTAAGCAAGATCAAATCCTTCAAGAGCAACAACAGATCAGAACTGGGCAAGAAGAATTGAAGACTGCTGTCATTTCTCAGATTGACAAGGCAAAGGAAGAATTGCTCTCCTTTATGAAAGAGGCATTGCTGAAAAAAGATGGATAGTCTATGATGTTTAGCCATGTTTGGTGTTAACTTCATTTTGAGTGCTTAATTTCTGTTATGTGAACTCTTTTGCCTCATAATATATTCTGTTTGTTCTCATGAATACTGGTATCTTAATGTTTTTTTACTGTGATTATTTTGAAGTTATGCTCTGAAATTCTCTTTTGATTGATGACAAAAGGGGGAGTAGTAAAACTAACAAAATCTAAAGTAATTACAGGTCTCAGGGGGAGTATTTGATAAAAGTAATTGATCAGAATCTGTTTGACCTGAGAGATCTTTATCTGAGGGGGAGTTATTTTTTAAGCTTATTTTATTTTAAAACTCCTTTCAGATTTCTTTATTTTAAACAAATTTGTCATCATTAAAAAGGGGGAGAATGTTGAGTCTCAAAAATATCACAAGGTAAATTATGATGTTTTAGATAGCTCACTTCTCAAGTTTTAATGCTTAACAAATTTGAGTTAAAATACTTATCATAGATACATAAATGGTTAATGATTTATCTATGATTTCAGCAAGCCATTCTGAACTTATAAAGAATGTCTGAAGTGCTGTCAACCTGTCTAAAGTGGAAAAGCCTTCTGAAGGTTCAACCTGTCTGAAGTGTTGAAGTCGTCTGAAGTGTTCAACCTGTCTGAAGTGTTGAAGCCGTCTGAAGTGCGCAACCCGTCTGAAGTGTTGAAGCTGTCTGAAGTCTCATTAATGACGTGACACTCTTTGCTGAAGTATGTGAAGACATCTCTGAAATTCTGCTGAATCAAGCGTTCTCTTCTGCACGTACCTTTTCAAACATATTTATGGCAAGGAACACAGAGACCTTTCCTGGTATATTTGAATTTCATACACCACTAAGGAAATCCCTGCAACGCAGCCTTTGCAGCAACAACAGGGGCGGTTTTATGGCGGCAGCAACCTTATACTGTGTCAGAAAAATCAGAACTCTCAGAAGCATGTCTCACAACGGATTAAATAGCATTTAATGCTATCTCTAAACGGTGGTATTTCAACAGATTGAAGATTGGCTATAAATAGCCCTTCATGAAGACCATCAAGAGAGTGACTGCATATACAAGAAAGTCTAAGAGAAATCACGCTGCAAGTTTTTCTTTGTAAAAACACTCTGATTTCATATTCGTTGTACATCATTTGTATATCCTGAGCATACCTCAGTTTTTACTGTACATCGTCTCTGTTTAAGCTTCAAACTTTTGTAGTTTAAAAGCTTAGACATATCTCTTTGTAAAAATTGTCTTTGAGCCTGGAGAGGCTTGTTTGTAAAAGAATACTTGGTTGTAGAGCCTGAAGAGGCTTGTCTGTAAAAGAATACTTGGTTATAGAGCCTGAAGAGTCTTGACTGTAAAAGAATACTTGTAATCTTGGTGAAGATTAAGAGAAAATCCAAGTGCTAGTTGGCATTGGGACTGGACGTAGCTCACAGTGGTAGTGAGTGAACCAGGATAAATTCCTTGGTTAAGTTTTCTATCCCTTATCTCTTGTCAATTTATTTATACTAACCAAAGGGTGTTGAAAACTGTTCTGATAATTTTAAAAAGCAAGAAACCTTTTTAAAGATCTTTTCAGAAGCCTTCTTAAGAAACTTCAGACAGCCTCTTAAACCTGTCTGAAACTATTGTAAACTTAACCGTTTGCGAAAAGCTTCCATAAATTATTAAGAAACACTATTCAACCCCCCTTCTAATGTTTCCCTGTGTTTCTACAGTTTCTAATACGATGCATGGATTCCTTACGACTTGAACCATAAGGCCAAATGAAAAGTTTGTCTTTTTGGGCAATAGAGTGAAAGTTTCAGTGGAAGTCGTCGAGAATTATTGTTTAATCCTTGACACTGGACATCATTTAGATTTTTTTGAAACTCTTTATGTATCTAGTATTTCTAGAAATTTAGTTTCCTTATCTAAACTTGATGTTACTGGATAGTCTTTTAAGTTTGGTAATGGATGTTTCATTTTGTATAAACATACCCATTTGATTGGTAGTGGTATATTATGTGATTGATTGTACAAGTTAAATCTTCATAATCATTTTGCTGAAACTCTTTTGACCTTGCATCATAATATTGGCACTAAACATGGTTTAGTGGAAGAACATTCTGCTTACTTGTGGCATAAAAGTTTTGGACATGTTTCCAAGGAAACATTACAATGATTAGTGAAGAATGAAACCTTTTCAGATTTAGATCTTACTTATCTGAATGTGTGTGTGGATTGTATTAGAGGTGAGCAAACAAAAAACCCAAAGAAAGGAGCCAGAAGAAGCAATCAACTTCTTGAAATCATACACACTGATATTTGTGGACCTTTTGATGTTAACTCTTTCAATAAAGTAAAATACTTTATCACCTTCATTGATGATTATTCACTTTATGGTTATGTTTATTTGCTACATGATAAATCGCAAATTGTAAATGCCTTAGAGATTTACATTAAAGAAGTTGAAAAAAAAAATAGACAGAAAGGTGAAAATTGCTAAGTCTGATCAGGTGGTGAGTATTATGGAAGGTATCATGAAAGTGGACAACATTCCGGTCCCTTTTCTAAATTCCTTGAAAAGTGTGACATATGTCCATAATACACAATGCCATGTACACCACAACAAAATGGTGTATCAGAAAGGCGTAATAAAAACTTATTAGATATGGTTAGGAGTATGTTAAACGACTATTCTTTACCTATTTCATTGTGGAATTATGCTCTAAAAGTTGGCATGTATTTATTGAATAGGGTTCCTAGTAAGGCAGATCCAAAGTCTCCCTTTGAACTGTAGACTGGAAGGAAACATAGTTTAAGGCATTTGCATGTTTAAGGATGTCCGACATAAATTAGATTTTATAATCCACAAGAAAAGAAATAGGATGCTAGGACAATTAATGGATATTTGATTGGTTATCCAGAAAATTCAAAAGGGTATAGATTTTATTGTCTTGACCATACTACAAGGATTATTGAAACTGGGAATTCTAGGTTCATTGAAAATAGTGAAATTAGTGGGAGTGAAACACCACATAGAAGGAAATTCAAGAAGTGAGAGTATTAGTTGTTGAGTCTCAAGACTTTAAAAGTCTAAAATACATCCCTATGATAAGATTTTGATGAGTACAAACTTAAATAAGATTTCACAGTTTCTAACAAGTATACTATCTTTTCAGATAAGCTAAGCATTTTATGAATAAAGTGTGTTTGAAGTTCACTTCGGTTCTGAAAGAAGTCTGTCTCAAATGCTACTTTGGTTCTAAATTATGACTTTGTTTGAAGTACATCAAGGGTCTGAAGGAAGCTTCGTATGAAGTATTCAAGGCAATCTGAAGTAAATGGTTCCGAAGCATCTTCTGAAGAATTAAGTGTTGTCTGAAGCCAAGTTGTCCGAAGCCAAGACCTGTTCTGATCTGTCAAGTCTAAAGTTTGCACTATTCCTTCATGCAACCTCTGTACACTAATCAAATGTGACAAAAAGTAGCTTTCTGAATCAGTTTTTGAAACATCCGGCGCGGAAAGAGAAAGTTCAGCGTAGCATATCTGCTGTAGTCAGATAAAGTACCGCCTACCTTATACCCTTGTTAGAGTTGTTTCACAATGGGATTAAATGCATTAAATGTTATCTCTCAACAAACTTCTCAACAACCATAGAAGCATAAGCCTATAAATACTTGTTTAAGAGAAGATGAAAAAAGAGACATAGATAGATAATACAACGCACAAATTCTGTAAAAAGAAACGCTGCTGAAATCTCTACCAATTTACTCTGGTAATCTTTGTACAAAAACTTTCATATCCAGTGTTATATCACTGATTTATTTGTACATCATGTTGAACGAAGAACTGTGTGTTTTAAGTTCATTTTCTTGTAAACACTTGTTCTTTAGAGCCTGGAGAGGCTAGGTGTAAAAACAATACTTGTTGTAAGAGCATGGAGAGGCTAGGTGTGCAAACAATACTTGTTGTTAGAGCTTGAAGAGATTTGGGTGAAAACAATACTTGTAATATGTTCAGATTAGTGGAGTAAATCCATAAGCTAGTTGACTCTTGGACTGGACGTAGCTCACAGTTGTTGTGGGTGAACCGGGATAAATCTTGGTTGAGTTCTTCTCTAACCCTTATCTCGTTATATTCAGTTTTAACTAACAAGAAGAGGGTTTTGAACTTGAGTTTATATAAAACACTTGTGAAAAACTGTTAAGAAAACATTTTCAAATATGCTATTTGAAGTATTTCAGACAAAGGACTAAATCTCAGACACTCACCAAGTCTGTCTGAAGTTTTATAAACTCAGTTTGCGAAAGATTTCTGAAAAACTGCAAAGTTTTATAAAAACACTATTCAACCCCCTTCTATTATTTTCCTCTGTGTTCCTACACAAGTCCCATTGACTTGTTTCTAATAAAGTTGTGTTGAGTCTCAAGACTTTACAATCTTAAGACCCTCCATATCTAATTTTGATTATAACAAACTGACCACATATTATACTGGAAATTAATAGTCTGTACTTGGTATCTTTCAAATAATGGCATCATAAATCTTTAGGTGATTAGTAGTCCTCTAAAGTCTGGGAGATTTGAGGTTTCTTACTCACTTTGTTCTGTAGTGGGCATCTCTGAATTCTCTGTCAGTGTTTCCAAACATTTACTCCACTGAGGGAATGCTATAGCTTTAATTTTGCATGTTATACACACAATAATAAAATGGACCAATTTTTTCCTTTGCCAAGCACCATGCTTATGAGAAATTCCATATTGAGCCATGACACTGGACCCTACAATATAATGGGGAAAAATCGTAGCCAGTAGGCACAGTCAAATTAAACTCTTAATTGTGTGTAAAACCTATAGCAACGATCAATTATAAACTCATAGGAAAGGAGGAATCAAACACCATGAAAACTACAAATTAGTTATAATAAGCACACTACTAGGACATATGAAATAACAAATTATTTAAAACACTACAAGGATTTGATTATTGTAAATTTTTTTCATATGATATGATAACCCTGCACATGCATGCAGACCCTTGTAGCTAGCTATTTTAATCTTCAAGAGTTTTCTTTTTAGGAAAGTCCCAAAGATTTGAGCCTGGCAAGTTCAATCCTCCTATGCTCTAGCTTGATAAAAGCATCAGCTTTTTGGTCCACACTTTCAAAAGCATTTACACGTTGTTCAGAAGTTTCCTCAGGGACAGGGGGTGCTTCTTCTGTTATGGTCTCTTCTAGTATGGTTTTGAATGCCACATGACCCTTCTTCTGCTGCTTAGGACGATCAAAGCGCTTTCGAAGTGCAGGCCCTGTTACTTCATGGACTTGGTAATCATTGGAGGGGCACCACCCACGATATTTCAGGTTTTGGTTTTCCATTTCCTGTTTGAAAGTGGTTCAGGTTGTGTTAATGTTTCATCTTTTTATTCTTTCATTTATTTATTTCTCACCTAGTAGTATTTATACTGAACATGTTATGCTTTTTTTCTTCTTTTGTTGATATATGCTATGCTGTTGTTCAACTTATTCTATAATGATAAGGCTGAATCTAATACTTCTTCCTTTCAGCAGATTTTTGGGCACCAAGATGGGGCATATTATGGAATATCTGAGACTAATTATATAGTTGGAAAATTCAGAGGGATGGACATGAAAGATTCTAATACTACCACCATTCAATTTGATTCGTTTTCACTTTTACAATTTGGTGATGGGGTGTAGGGAAATCATACAAAACTTGTGCTAATTTGTGGGTGATATTTTGGCTTACATCCCTTTTAGCAAATAGGTACAAATTATTTGACATGACAAACGATTCATGCAAACTTATTGGAAAGAAGAATCAAGGAAAAGGAAAGCAGAGATTTTTTATGTGACAAGACTATTTTAACAAATCAAATCAAAACAACACAACATTCCCTCCTCTTATATGAAATTTATGTTACACAGACATCTCATTTGACTCATAGATAAAAAAAAAATTATTGCAAAAAATGTTTCGGGTCCTCATTAGTCATTTCCTTGTTATGATGATTGTATTTGTATGACAACTCTGCCATTACAAACATTAGTGTGTTCACCCGTGCAAAGGGCATGGGCAAAATATAAATAATAAAATGATAGTTAAAAAAATAATGTAATAACATATGTCATAATTATTTACAATATTAATTACATAATGCGTAAATAAATTATAATGCTTATAATGTACAAAAAGTATATTTATTAAAAGACTTGAAAAGAATAAAAAATATGATTAGCATGATTGTAAAAATAAACCAAAAAAAAAAGAAATGAGTATGAAATATGATAAGAAATAGTGTGAAAATAAAAAATAAAAAATAAGTCACGTGTAAAAAAAATGTAATAACACGTGTGAAATATGTCATAAATACTTACAATATTAATTACATGTTGACTAAACAAATTATACACAACAGTAAACATTTTTTTTCAACATTATTTTTTAATTAGGGTGAATTATATTTACTTATTATAATCTATATATTAATATAACAAATAAATACGAATAAACTTAAAATTTAAAGATGTATTTTTATTAATTAGTGTTTTTTAATATTTTTACAATTAAACACAACAAAGTATAAGTAAAATATTTACAATTGATAAAAATTTATACTAAAATATTCAATTAATTCATACTTTTACTAATGACTTTTTATGTATAATGTTTAATCCTAGGTGATATTTTTTACTTTATAATTAAAATGATAATAAAATTTCAAGTAAATATAATCAACACAAAGTTTAATATTCTTAGGATAAAAAAATTTCCTCTAACATTGTTTCTTGATAAGAATCTTGCTTAAAAAATATAGGTATTTATCTAAATTATTATAAGTTGAATACCATTATTTTCATATAGAATAAGAATGGTCATCCCCGCGTGTTCTACTTATACTCTTAAATTACTATGTCTCAATACAAATGTACTATTATGATTATATTTACTTATTATAATCTACATATTAATATAACAAATAAATACGAATAAACTTAAAATTTAAAGATCTATTTTTATTAATTAGTGTTTTTTTAATATTTTTACAATTAAACACAATAAAGTATAAGTAAAACATTGACGATTGATAAAAATTTATACTAAAATATTCAATTAATTCATACTTTTAATTAAGATACTAATGACTTTTTATGTATAATGTTTAATCCTAGGTGATATTTTTTACTTTATAATTAAAATGGTAATAAAATTTCAAGTAAATATAATCAACACAAAGTTTAATATTCGTAGGATAAAAAAATTTCCTCTAACATTTTTTCTTGATAAGAATCTTGCTTAAAAAACATAGGTATTTATCTGAATTATTATAAGTTGAATATCATTATTTTCATATAGAATGGTCATCCCCGTGTGTTATACTTATACTCTTAAATTACTATGTCTCAATACAAATGTACTATTATGATTTAGTTATTAATGTGTTTTTCTTAAAAAAAATTATTTCTATGTGTTATAAGTCTATTTACCCCTATAATTTAAAATTAAATATTAAAATATATAATTTGTGAAAATTTTTCATCCTCTACCTCTTGTAATCTATATACTAAATTAATAATTAAATATCAATAAACTTATTATAAAGATCTATTCCCATGTAGTATTTAAACAAATATTTTTAAAAAGATTAAAAAATTCTATGTATAAATACACAATTCAATTTTAAAATTCAATAATTTTTATGAATTATTTTTAATATATTTTTACAACTAAAAAACAACAAAATAAAAATAACATTTACAATCAAGTCAAATTTATATTAAAAAGTTCAATTAAAGTGTATTTTTAATTTCTTTTCCCACTTACCTAAAAAGTGTACTTTTAATTTTGATATTTATGAGCTTTCATATAAAATATTCATTTCCGTATGATATTTTCTTACATTATCATTTAAATAATAATAAATGTTCATATGATATATGATCAACACAAATTTTAATATTAAATACTTTATTTAAATACCATTCTTTGAGTAAATTAAATATGAATTTATTTTTATTTAAAATTTTTAATCATGTGTGATTTACTTTCAACCTATAACTAAATTATTAGTAAGTTTTCTTGTAAAGTTGCATTCCCGTTTGATTTGATTTTATTGTATAAATTAATTGTTATGAAGAATTTTCTTGTAATTTTTAACCTGTAACTTAAATATTTGACCCATATTTTTATTTTATTGTCATTTGGAAAATGAGAAAAATGATAGAAAACAATTAAATCAACGCCAAATAGAGGATTTTCGTCATTTGAGTATAATTTAGCCAAAGATTTTTTGTTACAATAATTTAGCAAAATTTATAAATTTTTTTAGATAAATTTAATATTGAAAATATGGAAAGGCTTTAATTATGATATAATAACCAAAATTAAATAATTACTATTATTGCAATTGTAAAGGGTTTTGTTTTTAATAAGTGCTTTAGAATTTTTAAATTCATATTATATTTTTATTCTTCTTATATATTTCATAAAATATACTAAAATGTTTTTATAATAAATGAATAAAAATATTTATTTATTTTTAAAATCTAAATGTTTATTTATTTTTTTGGTATTAATATTTATAATTTTCGAATAAATTAAATTATTTATTTTTATAAGATAAAAATTAGAAAAAATTGGAGACTTTTCAAGTAAATAAGAGAATAAATTATTATTATTTTTATTATTATTATTATTATAAGTCAACAATTGTAGTGATATTTTAACAAACATAATTATTATAACTAATTATTGATTATTAATGTTAACAATTTAAATGGGAAAGTGACTTATTATTTTTAGAAATTTTTTGAAAGAAGTTTACTCTTTTATTCTTCTTTTATGTTTCAAAGGATAATTTCACTACCTTACTTTTATATATATATAAAGATAACACAGTTAATTTTTTAGATTTAAAAATTATTTCACTAGCATTACTACACAAAATGGTGCAAATTAAAGGCAGAACAAAGTATATATGAATAGTTGAATACTTAAAGCAACATGAGAAGATACTTTGGTTTAATTTCACAGCATCCTTGTGTTAACTTTCATATGTAAGTCCATATAATGTATATTGAGCTAAATGTATTGATTGGATGAAGCAAATAACCACACTCATAACATGTAATCAAAGACAACTCCATATAATAGCTTCATATTACATTAAGCATCACAGTGGTCCAATCTGAGGAATCTTATTACAATAAGAAAACAGAGAAAAGCACACAATTTATTAGTTTTGTATTGATAGCAAGTCCATGGAAGTAATTGGTACATGCTGGAACTATATTAGACCCCTTTTGCTGTCCACTGGACTTTGTGGCCACCATGATGAGGCTTCCAGTTCCTGTTCCTGTCATATGGATTGGCATAGCAAACATCTCCACCCCAGTTATGATGCTCATATCTCATTTCATCCATCTTAGAATTAACACCACCAGCATGCTCCTCACTATAAGCTTCATACTCATACTCCTCAGAGCTATAATCATGGTGGTGGCCACCAGGATTGAACTTGACACCACCATTTGAAAAATGATGAGAGGCATTATTAGTACCACCAAAAGGGAACAACTTTTTTCCTCCCCCATGCATATGACCAAAGCCATGCCCACCTGGCATGCTTTGCTGATGCTGAACCATTCCATGGCTTCCTCCTAATTTTCCATGATGTTTTGACATTGAGTCCATGGCAAAAGCACCAGGCTTCATGTGCATGCCAGGGAATTGTTGCTTGTGGTAGTTGTTATCATAGCTCCATGATTCTTCTTCATGGAAGGCATGGCTCTGTTGCTGAGCCTGAGTCTCCATCCACATGCTATCATCAGCATGGAATTGGGGTTGAAACCCAAGGCTCCTTCTCATGTTGTTGTTTGGGAAATTTGACAAGTTTTGCTGATATATATGTATTAAGAGATATCTGAATTAATTGTTGTTGGATTTTAGTACCTTGTTGGAGGCCCTTATATAGGCAGAAAAAAATACCATATGCCTGGAGTAGATAATAATGCATCTTTGTATGCGAATCTAATTTGGCTAATTTCACTGAAATTTTGAAGGGTTGAACTTGAGAGTGCGATAGAGAATTACTACTATTAATAAAACTTTATTCTAAAAGCTCTGAGATTTCTTCCCCATCTTTTTCTTTTTAAAACTCTTTTTCCAAGATATGGTTGAGACCTTGTCTGTTTTAATGCACAAGGTTTATTCCTTTGGTTATAAATAATTGAATTCCAGGTGTTATTATGTAGATATCAGTGAATTTCCGGATAACACATTTACAACCAAGTAAGAACCATAAACAGTTCAGCTGAGATGCTATATTGGCACTAGCCATGGTTTTCTACAGTTTTTGAATGAATTATAAATAACCCCAGTAATATAAAAGTTTTGTAGTCAAAGGAATTGATATATATATTATTCAATGGTGGGATCATTAATAATTTGTTAGGTATGTGTATGTAATATTAATTAATTATTTTAATTGTTAAAATTTTTATTTTTTTATTTTCTTGTACCTTGTGTTTGGATAGACTAATTTGAAATTACTAAATTTCGTGTGTTAAAATAGTAAAATTATAAAGAATTTCAAATGACAAATATATGGATCTTCATGACAAATATGAGGAATTTCAAATGACACATATTAAAAGAAACTTCCAACATTTCTCTTTTATATTTAAACATTTTATATTATCATTTACAATTACTCTCATACTTATAATTTACTCAACAGTCAACATTCCTTATCTCAATTTTAAAATTTTAAAATTTTCCATTCAAACACACTTAAAGGGAACACTCACGGCAGAAGAGTCAAATGTGTTATGCCCAAAGTGTGTGAGTGTCCTCCAAAGTCCCACATCGGGTAGTTTGAAGAAGGGAAGGAGTAGAGAAACTACTATAAATAAGTTATCCTAATTTGGGTATACTCACCACAACAACATTAGTTTTTTATTGTATTGGAGACTTGGGTAATTGTGTCAAGAGAGGATTTACAATTGTTTCGTACAAAAATTGTGTAAAAGGCTTCACAATTTTATCCTTTTAAAAAATTGCAAGTGAAGTAATAAAATTTTGTGAATATAAACCAAAGATATCAAATCACATTAATTTATTATTTTTTTATTTATCCTGTGGGTCTGCTTTTGAAGGTGAAGGTTTCTCTCTGCCTCTAGTGCTCAACAAAATGCATTTACCAAGTTGTTTTTGTGGTAACTGCAGCATGGAAGAGCCCAGAAGTTGAAGTTAGGTGAGGCAGTTAGATTGAGGTTGGGTTTATGATTTATCTTTAGCTCTGTACCTCTCTTTTTTTTTTCTTTTTTTTTTTTTTAAATATATGATATTAGTTGCTGAAACTAACGGTATGGACTATGGGATGGCATTGGATGAGTTGATGGAAGTCGGAAGATAGTCTATTTGATGCTCCTTCCCCATGTCACAATTCATCACAAGAAAAGGAAACTCAAACTCTACAGCACAACATGCTTGTATTAAATTAATTAATGTGTTGTTTGGATAGGGGTAATTCTGGATTGTCGATTAATGAAATTCTGCGTAATTAAATATTAGAATAAGTTAATTACCTACCATGTAATGTGATCCAACAATTTTAAAGCCACCGCATAGGAAGAAAGAATTATGATGTGCAGTGCAGGAATAAGACAAATATGATTCTTAATTTGTGTTATGGGCAGAAACGCATCTCATTCGTTATGTTGTGGCTGTCAATCATGAGGGATTATTCACATGGGACCTTATTCTCCACTCCAAACAATTTCCCCTTCGACCAAAAGTCCTCCGAATATGTGCCATACCCATATACAATCGAAGAGGTACATTTGCTTAGATACAACAACATTTTTTTGCCTATTTTCTCTTGCGTCCGAATCCGTTCTTCTATCTCTCTCTCTCTCTCTTTTTTTTTTTTCTATTTCTCTCATTATTTTCAATTACATCATTAGTTTTCCAATAATAATATTTTGACACTCTAAAAATTGAGTATGAGATGTGATCGTGGCCGAGATCGAGGATGGTGGTCCGACGGGAATCACGCGGTGGCCCGAGGGGTCCTAATGGTTGTTGAGGTTTCTCCGGTGGTCGCTCCGGGGTGGAGCGTGTGGCAGGGGTACCTGCAAAGACACTCCGATGCTTAAGTCAGAAAAGGGGGGTTGATGTGAGAGTGTTTTGTGGTTAGATTCAGCTTACCTTTCGCGAGGAGGGGGGCTCCTCCTTATATAGGGGTCCCTTGTCACATCAAGGGGATGGTGGGTGCAGGCGGCACCCACGCCGTAATCCCACTGTTCCGGCCGTAAATCTCGCGGCGTGTGTCAGTGGTCTTCCTCTTTACCAGAGGCGTTCCAGCTTTGTCGGGGGCGGCATGGGGCGCATTAAATGTGATGAGATTTGGTAGGTAGCCTAGATCTAGGCCTCTAGGTAGTGGGGGGTCGGAGGTCTCGCTTAGGGAGTGATTCTGGTGAGAGTGACTCCGGGCGGTTCCAGCCATCGGTCGTATTGGTCGTCGATCGGATTGTAGCGTTTGTGCGGTGAAAGTGTTTCGTGGCGTCGGTGGTTGTCTCCTCATGTTCACGGTCGGCCGGGGATCGGATTAGTTGCCCCTCAGCGTGGCGATGAGCGATTGGCTTATTGCCGACGGTGGGCCGCTTTGAGGGGTGCTTCTTGATCGGATCGGCCCTAAACTTGACTAGGGCGAGAGAAAGTTTCTTAGGTGGCTTGCGGTCCGCTCGGGTCAGTCGGTGACAGAGAGCTTCTCAGGTGTCTGTGGGCTTTAGTCCCTTCACATCATGTCCTGTTCTTTTCGTCTGCGACCGTCCCATCGTTGGCTGTTCCCCTTCTGACCGTTATGTTGTAGTGGGGCACGTGGCCTCCGCTGATTGAGGGCTTTTATCTTTGAGCCGTGCGCTATTGAATGCGCATGATTGCGGAGACGTGCGTTACGCACGTCTCAGCCGTTTTCCATCTTTGCCCTCAACTGTGATTGTGAAGTTCCCGTGGTGCCCCTGACTTGGTGCGCTATATCCATTTTGCCCTTGCGGGAAATGACGGGGCTGGCCCTCTGTTTGCCCACGACCTTTGAAGTTTGAGGTGAAAGGACCTTTCTATCCCTCGTTTAAAATGATAATGGGAGGGAGGTGTTAACCGCTCCCTCCATTCTTCTTTGGAACGAGTTGTATTCTTCCTCCATAGCTCTCGTTTCTTCTCCTTCTCCGTGTCCCTTATTGAAGCGTTGTTTTCCGTTTTTTGCTCCGGTTGAACCATTTCCCGTGTTATTGCCGTTTCAAAGAGGTTGGTTTGGTGGTGTTCTACCGTTGGCAGAACCAGTTCTTCTCCATTTTCGTGGGGCCTGTGCCGCGCAACGCCGTTCTCCCTCGCTGTCTTGGCCGCCGCGTGTTTCAGGTACTACTCTCTTCCTCACCATTTCCCTCTCTTGCCTCCTTTTCTTTGGTCTGTGATGGATCCTCCTGAGGGAGGGATGGTAGTGGGGAGAGTAGTGGCTCTCTGGAGGTGCTTCCGGCGCCTCCTTCCTCTTGGCCGACGGCGAGGCCCGCAGGGAGTCGATCGCCAGTCGTTCCTTGCGTGGGGCGTTAACCATCCCATCATGATCCGTCGTTATGAGGCTGTGGCGGCATCGGCCCGTGAAGAGGTCCGCGGACTCTCATCGGCTGAAAGGTCGGTCTTTGTGAGAGATCTCTGCGCATCCTCTTCAGAAACCGACTTAGAGTCGCAGGATGAGGGCGTCGAGATCTCTGACTCAGGTTATTTTCCTGAAGCTGATAAGTACGGGTTCATGGACGCTGCGAGTACTAGTGGGGGGGAGGTTACCAGCCGAGAGATGCGAGTCCAAGACCGATACGCATGGGTGGATGCTGAAGTGCTCGGGACCGCCTCTCGGTATTGTGGGGAGACCGAGGCAACTCTTCGGGCGAGCTTATCTGTGTTAGATCCGGAGCATGACGAGTATTACAATACACCGTATCACCCCCTTCGGCTTCCGACCGTGTATGTCATATGGGGGAGACGAATGCTGGCTTCATGTTTTTGTACGCTTTTATCGTGCACAAGTTGAAGATCAGGTTGCCGCTTACCTCGTTCCAGAAGTCTGTCTTAAGACACTATCGCGTGGCGCCGAGCCAGCTTCACCCGAACGCCTGGGGCTTCATCAAGGCCTTCGAGATTCTCTGCTCGCATCTCGGGATCGTCCCAACCGTAGGGTTTTTACTCACTATTTTGACGTCTGCCCGAGGAAACCGGGGCCGAGGGGTTGGGTGAGCCTTCGAGCGCATAGCGGCCGACCTCTACTATCATTGTATGTGGATTCGGCTAAGTCTTCCGGAGTGTCCTTAAGCGAGATTTCTTTAAGGTTATTCCGAAGGATGGGGTTCTTCCTTTTTGGAGGAATTCTTGGGACGAGCAGGAGCCGTCTATCAGCATCTATTGGGATAGGTGTCACTACGATTGGGGTCCAAAAACGTACTCCACTGCGTTCGATCGTCTGACCCCTCCTGAGAAGGATGTTGTGTACCTACTGCAAGAGGCTATCAAGGAGAGGGGTGGTTATCGATACTCATCTCGGTTGCTGGTAGATTCGCTGCCCGATCAACTGGCGGTCGCCTTAGGTTTGTTGTCATGACACTTTGATTTGTTATATTGTATTATTTCATTTGGCTGACGTTTTTCATTTTCCCTTTTGCTTGAAGAAGAGGATCAAATGAACATTCGAGACCTCCTAAAGAAAGCCAAGGCCATCGGAGCTGATGAGCCGATGGCGAAGGACTCGAGGAAGAGGAAGGTAGTGGATGATTCGGCGGCGACGCCTTTTAACAGCCAAAGCTTGCCTCCCCCACCATTGACTACGGAATCCGAGCGGGTTCGGGATCCTCCAGCGGAGGGTGATCCCAAGCAGGTCGATGGTGATAAGAAGAAGAAGAAGAGTAAAGTTCCTCCAAAGGGTCCTACCGATTGTCCCAAGGCTGGCGGGGGGTCCTCTTCCGAGGTTCCTGTTTTAACAAGGGCGGTGATTTTTGGTGACGACTTCTCCTCCGACCACCCCGCTGTGGTCTCGCAGTTTTATACGGAGGAGATACGTAATAAGTTCATCAAGGGCGAGTTCTGCCTCGATCAGTGCCTTAAAGACGCCCAAGTCACCTACCTGCAGCAGATTAGCCTATTACAATTTCTCCAGAAGGATGTGGTTCCGGCCGCCGAGCGGGCTAAGGAGAATTATGACAAGGCTTTGAAGGCTTCAGCGTCGGCCGCGGAGGAGTGTGCCAAGATTAAATCGGAGAAAGAAGCTCTCACTGTTCAATTGGGGACGATCAGGAAGGAGAAGGTGGATCTGGAGCAGAAGCTGGGGGAGATGGACTTGTTGACGAAGAAGGTGGAGGGCCTCGGTAAGGATTTGCTTGATGCCGAGGAGCAGCGGAAAGAGGATCTGAGGAAGCAGCAGGAAATTCATGACGCCGAGGTGGCGGAGCTTAAGAGGAAACTGGAGGCTGCTATGGAGGGGGAGCGCAAGTTGGTGTCCGACACGCTGAGGTATGTGGAGAAGGCCTTTGATGTGGCTATTGAACAAGTGAAAGTGCGCAATCCGGCCTATAATCTGGATCTTCGCGGCCTCTCTTACGAGTATGAGGTTATTGATGGTGTCGTGGTCTGGGTTGATGGTGATAAGAAGATTGAGGTTCCTCCCGAGGGTCTCCTTGCTGCAACCGGCGCCCAAACCGATGTTTGATGTATCTTGTTGTTTTCATTTCTTTTTTCAATTTTTGTACTTTGTTTGTGGCCGGTTATGGTCTTACATTTTGTCATGACTCTTGCTTTTGAATGCTATTCTTTGCCTTTATGTCCGATCGCAGGTCTCTTGCCTATTTTTATTTTTATTTGATCGCAAATGCGTACTTAGTCACTTTTCGATCGTAATTGTCTTTATAATGTATGTATCCGATCGTAATTATGTGAGTGTTTATGTGTTAGCGTCGTGGTGACGGGTTGTTTCGATCGGTTTCGAAAAAGTGTTTATGGAGATTCCAATATATTGTTTGTTGTCGGAAGCCCCGGTTTTTCAATACCGGGGTATTGATTAATATAAGGTGTATCATGGTCGGATACGTGTTTTTAGCTGAAATACATTCTCAAATTCTGGGCGTTCCAATGTCGCGGGATGTCGTCCCCTCTTAGTGTCTGCAGGCGATAGGCTCCTTTTCCTGTTGTAGTGGCGATGCGGTAAGGTCCTTCCCAATTGGGTGCTAATTTCCCTTGTGCGTTTCTTCCTCCAACGTCAGCTCTTCGGAGAACAAGGTCTCCGACTTCGAATTTCCTCTCAACCACTCGTTTATTGTACTTGGCAGCTGCCCTCATCTTGACTGCTTCCTCTCGGACATGGGCGATGGCTCTTCGTTCTTCGAGGAAGTCCAATTCTTCCCTGAGGAGGCGATCGTTGTGGAATTCGTCATGGGTGCTGGTTCTCCAGGTGGGTTCCCTTATCTTGGCCGGGATGACGGCCTCGGCCCCATGGGCTAGCCGGAATGGGGTTTCTCCAGTGGACGAGTGCGGGGTTGTTCGATATGCCCAAAGGACATGATCTAGCTGCTCTGCCCATCTTCCTTTTGACTCATCCAGCCTTCTTTTTAGTCCTCGCAGGATAACCCGATTTGCTGCCTCGGCTTGCCCATTCGTTTGGGGGTGCTCCACCGAGGTGAAGTGTTGTTTTATTTTCAATCCTTCTAGCAGCTCCCTGAAGCCTTTGTCCGTGAACTGGGTGCCATTGTCCGTGACTACCGCCTTTGGGATCCCATATCGGCTTATGATGTTTCGGTAAAAAAACTTTTGAATCCGAGCGGAAGTGATGGTTGCTAGGGGTTCGGCCTCGATCCATTTAGTGAAATGATCGATCGCCACAACCAGGAATTTCACTTGGCCTGGGGCCGGGGGGAAAGGTCCGAGGATATCTATTCCCCATCTGAAGAAAGGCCATGGGGTTGAGGTGGTCGTCATTTCTTCTTGCCGGGGCGTTGTGGAAATCTGCGTGTTTTTGACAGGGGTCGCACTTCTGGACGTATATTGCAGCGTCTTTTTCCATCGTCGGCCAATAATATCCAGCCCGCAGAGTCTTCTTTGCCAGCGCTCTTCCTCCCAGGTGTTGGCCACAACTTCCCTCATGGATTTCTGCTAGGACATAATTTGCCTCATTGGGGGATAAACACTTCAGCATGGGACAAGAGAATCCCTTTTTATAGAGCCGATCGTTCATCAGGGTGTACCATGCCGAGGCGCGTTCGACTTTCTTTGCCTCTTTCCGTTCCTCTGGGAGCGTCCCGCTTCGCAAGTATTGAACGATCAGACTCATCCAACTAGTTTCTTGGTTGACTTGCATGATGTGTTTCTTTTCGCTAACGCTTGGTTCAGCCAGTGTTTCCTGAATAACCGACCTATTATTCCTAGCTTTTTTGGTGCTCGCCAGTCTTGACAGGACGTCGGCCCTTGTGTTTTGCTCTCTAGGTACGTGCCGAAATTCGATTGTTTTGAAGGCTTCTGATATCTCCCTTACCTTAGTGAGGTATTGCTGCAAAATGGGTTCACGGGCTTGGTATTCCCCGTTGATCTGGGAAACCATTAACTGTGAGTCGCTGCACAAGACGACTGTCTCGGCCTCAAGGTCTCTGGCCAGGCTGAGCCCGGCTAAACAGGCTTCGTACTCGGCCTGGTTGTTCGAAGTTTTGAATTCGAACTTCAGGGACTGCTCTACGGTCACACCAGTGTTATCTTCTAGCACTACCCCGGCTCCTGCTCCCTTAGTGTTTGATGACCCATCCACATAAATTGTCCACGTGACCCCTGATTTATCCGCTTGATTCTCCGTCATTTCGAGGAGGAAATCAGTCAAGACTTGTGCCTTGATAGTTGTTCGTGGTTCGTAAGAAATATCATGCTCTGAAAGTTCGATTGCCCAGGTGATCATTCAACCGGCTAGATCGGGCTTGTGCAAGATTGATCTGATAGGTAGGTGGGTTCGGATCGTAATGGGATGAGCCTGAAAGTATGGTCGAAGGCGTCGCGTAGCTGAGATGATTGCGAATGCAGCCTTTTCCAGCTTCTGATATCTGAGTTCTGGCCCTTGTAGGCTTTTGCTTGTGAAATACACTGGGCTTTGGTTGCCTTCAGACTCTCTTACCAGCACAGAGCTGATGGCTTCTTCTCCCAACGACAGGTACAAGTACAGTTTTTTCCCCAGGATGAGGCTTCACCAAGATTGGTGGTTTAGTGAGTGATTCTTTGAAGCTATTAAAAGCCTCTTCACAAGCCGGGGTCCAGTCGAACTCCTGTCCTTTCCTCAAGAGTTGGTACAAAGGGAGTGATCTGTGTGCCGATCGGGATAGGAAACGGGTTAGGGCCGCTATCCTTCCTGTTAGCTGTTGGACTTCTTTTACTGACGCTGGGCTCTTCATTTCCAGGATGGCTTTGCATTTCTCTGGGTTGGCTTCTATTCCCCTGCTCGTCAACATGTATCCGAGGAAATGTCCAGCCGGAACTCCAAAGGTGCATTTGAGGGGATTTAACCTCATGTTGTGATTCCTCAATCGGTGGAAGACTTTTTCCAGGTCGGCTACGGGATCTCCTCCCTCAAGTGTTTTGACGATGATGTCGTCCACGTACACCTCCACAACTTCTCTGATCAGTCCTTCGAACACCTTGGTCATCATTCTCTGGTAAGTTGCTCCTGCGTTCTTGAGGCCGAACGGCATCATGGTGTAGCAGTAGGTTCCTTCCTCCGTCAGGAATGCCGTTTTTTCCTCGTCATGTACATACATGGGGATTTGGTTATAACCAGAGTAGGCGTCCATGAATGAAAGGAAACGATAGCCAGAGGAGTTATCTACTAACCTGTCAATGTTTGGTAAAGGGAATGGGTCTTTTGGGCATGCCTTGTTAAGGTCTGTGTAGTCTACGCACATCCTCCACTTGCCGCTCGGCTTTTTTACCAGGACGACGTTGGCCAGCCAAGTGGCGTACTGGTTTTCTCTGATGAATTCTGCTTTCAGTAGCTCGGTCGTCTGCTCCTTGACTGCTTGTTGCCTTTCTGGTCCCATCTTCCTTTTCTTTTGGGCGATCGCCTTCAACCGGGGGTTGACTGACAACTTGTGACAGCAGAAATTAGGGTCGATCCCTGGCATGTCGGCTGCTGTCCATGCAAACAGGTCGGCGTTGTCCAGCAATAGCTTTTTCATTCTCTCTTTGAATTCTGGTGGGAGGTGGTCTCCCATCTTGGTGTTTTGTCCTTCCTTTTGCCGACGTTTATGGGGATAGTTTCTCCTTCTGGGGAAGGGCACTCCATTCCTCGGCCTGCTTCTCCAGAATCAACCCTTGGGTCTAGATCAACAAGGGAAACGTCGTGTCTTGCTTTCTGGGTCTGGGTTTTTGTATTCGGCGGGGGGTTCTTCCTCAAGCTCAGGTTGTAGCAGCTTCTGGCGACTAGTTGATCTCCTCTGACGGTCGCCACACGGCCTTCCCTCGTAGGGAATTTCATGGCGAGGTGTACTGTAGATACTACTGCTCCTATTGCATTGAGGCTCAGCCTTCCCATTATGGCGTTGTAGGAGCTCTTGCATGGGACGATAATGAATTTGGATTTGATCGTTTTGCTGCCACCCTTGCCTGCCAACGTGACAAGTGCTTCCATGTATCCGAGGGGCTGGATGCGATCCCCTGAGAAGCTGACAAGGTCACTGTCGTAAGGTAGGAGGTCCCCATTTTTTCAAAGCAGTTTTCATAGATGATGTCGGCCGAACTTCCTTGGTCTATCAATACTCTTTTTACCTCAGCGTTGGCTATCACCGCACTGATTACCATTGGATCGTCATGCCCGGGCAAGGTATCCCCGAAATCGCTGCTGTCAAAGGTGATTGCTGGGGTCGGAGGTGTCCCACGTCGGTGAGATCGGCGATGGTCGTCCTCCACGTGCTGTACTTCTTTCAATGCTCTTTTCCTAGAGCTGGATGAGCATCCCCCTCCTCCAAACCCTCCTGCAATCATGTTAATGGTAATCCGAGGCTGTTGATCTTGGTCCTTCCGAGGGGATCTGTCTCTTGGCTTCCTGCCCGATGTGCCATGGCTTCTCGGCGATCGCGAGCGGTGTCGCCTCCTTTCTTGTCTTGGTGGCGAGTGACGGGCTTTTTGCCGATCGCGAGCGGTGTTCCATTCTGGCTTTTCTCTTCTCACGTACCGCCCCAGATTTCCCTCTCGTATGAGTTGCTCAATGGCATCTTTGAGCTGATAACAGTCGTCAGTGTCATGCCCATGGCCCTTATGGAAGGTGCAATATCGGTTCTTGTCTCCCTGTGGCGATTTGATGGGTGGGGGCCTTTTTACTTCTGCCAGCTCGGCATTGTGAACCTCCTGCCAGATCCTGGAAAGGTTGGTGTTGAGGGCGGTGTAGTTACCCTCATAGCGTCCTCTGAATTTCTTCTTTTCCTCTCGCCGCTCCTTCCTGCTTTTATCATCTCTTTCGGGAGCTCGTGTTTCCTTTGGGGTCGTCCCCCTGCTCGTGCCTTCCAAGTGTAGTTCCTCATTCACGAACTGGGCCGCTCGTTCTCTGAAAGCCGTCATGTTTTGTACTCGGATTCTTCTGAGTGAGATGTCCAGGGGTGTCCCTTTGCGTAATGCCTCTACTGCGCAATGTAGCTATACCTCGTCTGCAACGTTCGGCGTGAGGGCAACTTCTTTATAAAATCGAGCCAAGAAATCCCGCAAGGTCTCGGACTCCCCCTGTTTGACTTTTGCGAGGGTGTGGGAATCTCGTGGTATTTGATTGGCCATACTGAACCTTTTGGCGAATGCTGCTGCGAGGTCGTCCCACTTGTCCACCGAGTTCTGCGGCAGGGTTCTGAACCAGGTCAAGGCTTCTTCATCCAGTGTCCGAGAGAAGCTTCTGCACATGACATCCTCTTGGGCTCCCAGGAAGAGCATTTCATTGAAGAACCGATCTAGGTGTCGTCTTGGGTCGGTCTCTCCCGTGTACAGGCTTATGGTGCTAAAGGGACGGAGGAAGCGATCGGGTATCTCGACCTGAGCGAGCCTCGGTATGAACGGGTGTGTGAAGGGCCGATGCAGGGTCATGAGATTTGGGACCGCCGTTGTGGCAATCGCGGGTGTGGTGGCAACAGGTGTCCCCGTGATTGCTATGGGGGTTGCGATTGGGGTTACCGAGACGACTGGGTTCGCCAGCGCGGCGGCCGGGGTAGGCTGTCTGTCGACCTCCGTCTCCCTGTGTGAGCCAGGAGTGATCGGATTTGGTGTCGCCTCTCGGTCCTTCTTGGTCGACGCCTCTCTTGTGTCGGCGCGGGCTGAGGGGGTTGCACGTCTACTGCGCCCACGCGTCCGGCTTAGTCGTTCGGTCTGGTATTCCGAGGATGAAACTTCATCTGACGACGATTCCGAGGAAGCGTGACTTGTTTCTTGTGACGGTAGGTTCCCGGTGCGGCATGTCCTCCTGGTCGTGGTGCTCCTCTTGGCGGTTTCCCGCCGGCGGGGCCTCCTCCGCGGTGGGACAGGGAGTAGGGATTCCAGGTACTTGATCCTCCTTTCTAGTTCCCTCACCGTTCTGTCCTTCTTCCTCCTCCTTGGGGGAGGGGGGGTTTCTTCTTCATTGCTAGAACGGGTCTCCTCCTTCCTCTTAGATCTCTTTGCAGACTTCCTTCTTCTAGTGAGTTCTCTAGGAGGTTCCAAGTGGTAGCTGTCCGTGGAGGATCCAGTGGTGTGTACAGATGGTGGTGGCTCCTGAGGTGTTGCCCTCAGGGTGTGACGGGGGTCTGTCATGACCTCTGCTCCTACCTCTGGTGTGGCTTTGGTGAGCTGTGGTGGCTGGTAGCTGGTGGTGATGTCCATCGTGACTTATCGGGCGTACGAACCTAATCTCAGCAAAGGGGTAAAGATGGTGGGGGTTTCGTTACACGATTCCCACAAACGGCGCCAAATGATCGTGGCCGAGATCGAGGATGGTGGTCCGACGGGAATCACGCGGTGGCCCGAGGGGTCCTAATGGTTGTTGAGGTTTCTCCGGTGGTCGCTCCGGGGTGGAGCGCGTGGCAGGGGTACCTGCAAAGACACTCCGATGCTTAAGTCAAAAAAGGGGGTTTATGTGAGAGTGTTTTGTGGTTAGATTCAGCTTACCTTTCGCGAGGAGGGGGGCTCCTCCTTATATAGGGGTCCCTTGTCACATCAAGGGGATGGTGGGTGCAGGCGGCACCCACGCCGTAATCCCACTGTTCCAGCCGTAAATCTCGCGGCGTGTGTCAGTGGTCTTCCTCTTTACCAGAGGCGTTCCAGCTTTGTCGGGGGCGGCATGGGGCGCATTAAATGTGATGAGACTTGGTAGGTAGCCTAGATCTAGGCCTCTAGGTAGTGGGGGTCGGAGGTCTCGCTTAGGGGGTGATTCTGGTGAGAGTGACTCCGGGCGGTTCCAGCCATCGGTTGTATTGGTCGTCGATCGGATTGTAGCGTTTGTGTGGTGAAAGTGTTTCGTGGCGTCGGTGGTTGTCTCCTCATGTTCACGGTCGGCCGGGGATCGGATCAAGATGTGTGAAGAAAAAATATAGGAAGAAAAAAAATGAAAAAAAAGAAAGATGTGATATAGAAGGAGATAACAAAAATAAGGTAGGAAAAATGTCATGAATCAACTATTATAAAAGTTTAAACTGTTGGGTGAATGACACATGAATGACATTATTCTAATACGCCCCCTCACACAAGAGTTCATTGGACTTGAATCGTGGACAATATATATCCACATACATTGTGTTGAAATTAAACATTTTTTTGTCACACAGGCTCTGATATCATGTTATAAAACAACTGTCCCAAAAGTCTGTTGATATGAATAGATGTAAATGGTTTTATTCTAATAAAAGGAGGTATGAAAAAATAATGTGAAAATATTATAGTTGTTAGTTTACTTTTCTCTTTTTTAATTGTCTTTCTTTTTCTAGAGATGTACAACACTCTTATCCTTATTTATAATTTATAATATATTTAAAGCTTGCTCATTCAAGCCCGTTGGCCAACTTGAATTAAATTATTTTTAAAAAAATATATATTTAATTCAAATATGTATTATTTTATCATTTGATTTGATTTTAAATTTAGACTCAATTAATTGGATCAGTCTTTATTGTAGTTGACTTTTTAAAGAAATAATATATAAAATATATAATAATATAACAACAATTAATTAAAAGTATATATAAATACAATAATTTTAAAGGGGTTAGTTAAGTGGAGTAAGATAGAGTTTTGCATCTAACAGATCATAGGCTCGAGCCTCAACTCGTTTTTTGGGTGAGGTAAATATAAGTCTTATGTAAGTGCTTTTTGAGCTTAGAGCTTTCCCTACTTTGGATCGGGGCACCATCACCCCTCCTTAACACTTTATTTGGTTTAGGAATGAAAGCGGGAGGAAAGAAAGTGAAACGAAAGAAAAAGGAAAGAAAGTGAGATGATTTTTTTTAGTTGTTTGGTTTGAAAGAAAATGAAAAGAAAGGAAAGGAAAAGATTTCTTTCTTCTTGTTTGATTGTATAAAAAGTGGGAGGAAAGAAAGTGATATATTTATAAAATAATATATATGCCCTCAAATAAAGTATAAAGAAAATAATTTCATATGAAGATGATGCGGAAAGAAGATGGGCATTTTAGTAAATATGTTCTAAATATTTTTCACTATAATTGATTTCCTTCCAAAACCGAAAGAAAGCAAATGTGATGTGGGTATAGGGATGAAAACAAGTTAAGCACCTCGTACCTACGAGGCAATGACCTAAACTACATAAAGTCCAAGGTAAACAAGGTCGATTTATTAAATAGATCATACCATGGTCGGCCCAACTTAAACGTAGGTCCAAAGCAAAAGTTAATATTTAGCCTTTGAAATTAATTAAAATAATATAATAATATCATTGTAATTTTCGTTGGTTACCTTTAAATTTGTTGACATGTGAAATAACTCATTGAAGTGATAAGTATAATGTGCATTGCATGATATTTTTGCAATTAAAACTTAATAAAAAATATTTAAAAATAAGATAATTATAAATAATAAAAAAATTAATGAGATAAATAATATAGTTAAATTAATTAAAGTAATTTATTAAAATTATTAAACTTTCATTTAAAGTTTATCTTTCAAAATTTTGCGGATGTAAACTTACTTACTAAACTTACGTAATGAGTTTTCTTTAATATTTCCCTTTCAATTAATAATAAAAGCGACTAATAGAAAAATAAAATAGTTACAGTAAAATGAAGATCTATATTATAAGAGAAATATTTTTTCCTAATATTACTCATTAATTAATTAATGCTTTTTTTAATTTTAAAAATTGTCAATAATGAACAATTAATAAATTGTTTTGGGCTTTTATTTTTAGGGTAACTCAAGGAAGGGCTTCGTTAGCCTTATGCTTGGGTCAACCCTAGATCAAGCCAAGGATTTTTTAAAAATTCTATATATAGCTAAACAGATAATGATTCATGTCATCGAAAAATTCTTTTAAGTCTATCAGGTCGGCCCATTTAACTAAACATAAATAAATTAACAAAAAACAAATATAAATAAAATATTAATATTTTTTGTATTGTTATTATTATTATAAATATTTTTATTATAATGTGTTATAATTATGTACTTATTAATTTATATAAATATACAAGTATGTTGTCTTACTTAAAAAGACTTGGGCCTATAAATCTATTCAAATACATGCTTATGACATATTTAAGTATTTTATTATAAAACAAGCTTTTAAGCAGGTTTTCAAGTTATATCAGGCTTTTAAATAGGCTAGGCCAAGTCTTACAATAAAGCATATATGAGGTAAATAAGCTAGACCCAAGCCATAGACTTAAGGTGCAGGCCAGACTCAAGCCTTGGAAAGCCTAGCTCGGCTCGACCTATTTCCTGTTGCAGCCTTAAGCAATCCTTACCTTACAAGCTAGTGTTTAGGGTTGAGTTAGGCTCGGTCCAAAATTTAAGATAGTATCAGAGCCTATCCTAGATCCATTATTGGGCCCCATCCATAGAAGTCCACGCTTTAGATGCCTAGCCTTGGACATGAGGGGGTGTATTGGAGAGTCCCACATTAGTTAGAGATAAGGCCAAATTAAAGTGTGTGAATATATATATATAATACTGAACAATCCTCACCCTACAAGCTAGCTTTTGGGGTTGAGTTAGGCTCAGGTCCAAAATCTAAGATGGTATCAGAGTCTATCCTAGATCTGTTATTAGGCCCCCACCCATAGAGGTATGTGTGGGGTCAGTTGCAAAATTTGTTGGCTTTGGAAATAATGAGTGAGTGGTGTAACGTCCTAATTTCTAAATTCAAGAATTAAGCTCATTGGAAGCAAAATTCCCAAATTTCTGAAATTATTTCGCATCATTTTAAATATTTGAACACAACAACCATATAACATTTAAGCGTCCAACGAATACTCAAACAATATATGGAATTAAGAACTGAATACATAAATGCCTCAAGGGCTCAAATAACATAATCTGTATACATCCACTGGGATACCCTCATACATGTGCCTTGAACAAAATAGAAAGCCCCGAAGGCTGCACATGTACAATCATATCCCCAAAATAATACAAATATAATTCTAATCCTCAGAATAAACCACTAAATACATAAGTATCTTAATACAACAAAACTAAGCTCCTGCAAGCCTCCAAGATCATTGCCCTGACCGGGGTGGAACCTGTGCATCTATAATATAACCACAAAATGTATGGTGAGACAGATGTCTCAATGAATATAACTATGCTCATGCAGTGTAGGGAAAAATAGGCATATGCTATGCAATAGTCAATCAAATACATGGCAAATGATCTAACCATTCACAACTCAACATCTGAATAGTTAACCTACTTTTCCCGGCAGACGGGGTCTTTTCACTAATTCTAAGGCTAGACCTGGGTTCAAACTATAAGGAACATCTCCCTTGGGGACTAATACCTGCCACTTATTCTGGACCGAAGTCAAGTTTTCATACATAGTTCTGGGCCGAAGCCAATATTGATAATCTAGGCCATAGCCAAATACTCTGGGCCAAAGCCAAATTCATTTTAGTCTTATTCTAGATCAAAGTCAAGCTTTATTAATTAGGGTTTGGTGGCCATAAGTCAAATTCATTTTCAACTTTCAAAGTACATGCTAATAATGCTAACAGTGTGCCAGTGTACCATGAACAATCAAACATTAAGTAGTTTAGTCAAACCCTAACATACAAGCCCTAATTTATACCACAATTCACAATATGTAATCAAACAATATGAGGAACAACCAACCAACAAACAAGAACAAGCAAAGCTAAGGAAAGGGATAGGAAGGAGTTAAGGCTCATCCAAGAGACTAACCAAGATGAAGGTGGGTGTGTGAGTTATACTCACCTCAAAGGAGCTCCAAATAAGGGGAAATGAAGTAGAGGAAGTGTGGAGTTGAAGATCTCTAGTTGTCTCAAGCTTCCTCTAGCTCCCAATGTGGGTTTCTCTCTCTAGAACTCTTCCCTCTCTCTCAAGCAATAGGTGAGTGTAATAATGAAATGAGGTTAGGATTCTGCGTGTTTTAAAAAACTAAAATCGTGTTGGCTAGCTCGAGCGAGCAAAAACCCCGCTCCTTGAGTTGGGGCTCGTTGAAGCGAACAATTGCTCGCTTGAGCGAGGAACGCCCAGTAAAACACCCTTGCTTTCTGACTTTGCGCTCGCTCGAGCGAGCCCTGGCTCGCTTAAGCAAGTGTGTTTGTTATGAAAATTTTCAATTGAAATCAAAAACTCTCTTGATTCTGAAAGTACAATCTGGGACTAGAATCTGAATCCTCTAAAGGTTCTTTTTAAAATCAGGTTTACTCAGAAATTGTATTCAAAGAGTAAAAGAATTTTGAATCACTTGTTTTCTAAAAGAAAATAACTTTGAAAATCAGTTTTGAAGAATAAACAGAATTTTAAAGAGATGAAGATTTAAAGGACAAAGTGCAAGAATTAAAAGTGCAGAATTTAAATAAAAGAAAAGAAAAACTTGCAGAAAAGTAAATGCAAAAAATAACAAAGAAAAGAAAAATTGCAGGAATGTAAAGAACAGAAATGTAAATCAAAGAAAAGAAAATGGCAAAATGTTAAATGGCATTAATTGAAAGTTGGTATGGATACACATACTGGGCACTCTCCTTAGTAAACCACTGAGTCGTTTTCGATATTAGACGTTTGGGTGTTTCAGAGAAGTTTTAGTAAATGAAAATCCAACCCTTGTTACATCAGATTTTGACCTATTTATAGACTTCTATCCTAACAGACACTTAACCAGATTTTGACACATTTACAGGCCTAGATTACGTGTCAAATTTCTAAGTATGCCACGCGTTCAAATCAGCAACGGTCTTCTATTTGAAAAATAACTGACTACTTGAGATTTTGACACTTGTCTTCAAACAACAACGTTCACTAACTGCTCATTTGAAATTTGAACGCTTTCTGAACAATCTTCCAATAACCGCTCCATTTGAAATTTGAACACTCTCTGAACAATCTTCCAATAGCCGCTCCATTTGAAATTTGAATGTCTTTTGAATGGCTTTCCAATAACTGCTTCTGTCTTCATGAATTCTTCTAAGTTATTGGACTCCTTTCAAAATCGAACCAGCTTTCAATTTTGATTAACTGTCAACCCAGATTAGGAAACTTAACCAAATATTGACTGATTAATTTTCCTTAAGTTTCACGTGTTTAAAATCCTGATTGGTCAATTCAATATTGAACTTGACCACTGACCACACATGAGTTTGACCTTGAAACTGATTGGACCATTCTGCAGGCACATTGATGGCACCGTCCAATCCTATCAGTATAAATACCCTTGGCTTTGACGTTCTTCTTCATTCCTTTCTGTTCAAAATGAAGAAGTTTCTTCCTTTGGCTATTGCGTCCAACCTGATCTATCTTGATTTCATCTTTGATGAGGTTGACGGAATAGCCAAAGCTATAAATTTCTTCAATCCTTTATAAGGATTTTCTTGGGTTGAACGTAATAGCCAAAATTTATTTCAATTCGTCTTCACCCCATCTTTCTCATTTTTGAATTGAATCGCAGTGCCATTTGATCATAGGTGCACAATGCCCTTGCCCTGTTGGTTCAATCAAAGCTTGTGGAAGAAGAAGAAGGACGAGGAAGGTCAAATGAAGGACAGATAGGGTCAGATGAAGAACAGGGAGACAGAGTCAAGTTCCTTGAAGACCCAGGAACACAGGAGTCAAGTTCTCTGAAGATTTAGAATAGCTTTTAACTTCATGTACTTTTTGTATTTCTTTTGTATTTTCCAATTCCAATCTGTAATGTAATTCGAACACCATTCATACATGAATAAAAGAAGTATTTTGTTATCTCTTTATACTTCAGACTTTCTAATATAGAACTCCTTTTCTTTTCCTTCACATTCAAAATACCTTTCGAATTCGAATAAGAACTTAATCAGAATTCTATATCCTTTTGAATACATCTAACAGAATACCTTTGTTTCGAATTCAAATAGGTACACTTCAATCTTTCACTAAGTTATAATATATTTTGATTTACATTATGCCTTTCAAATTCTTCATTATAGACATCGAAATCGAAAATATCATTGTTGTATTAACTTAGTAAAATTTGTAAATTTCACCCCAACAAAGTGCAAAGTCAAAGAGCACCCCTGCACCTAAAATCCTTGCTCGCTTGAGCGAGCACATCAGTAAACCAGAAAAATAGCTCTCTGCTGATGTGCTCGCTCGAGCGAGTATAAAGTCAAAGAGCTCCTTACACCTAATATCCCTTGCTCGCTCGATAGCCCAGGCTCGCTTGAGCGAGCATACCAGAATGCAGTTTTCTGGTTTACTGCATAAACCAATCCTTCCCACTTCAATTTTTACCAAATCCATTCCCCCTTCCTAAAACCCAATCCATTGCCATTTTATGTCATAAAATGGTTAGAACTTGGGATGTTACACTTGACACTTGGTTCCTCTCCTAAAATCTCTTAAAACTCATGGCTCTTAATATATATTACCTAATCCTTATCTTATCTCACATTCAATCCCCCAAATTCTCATCCTACTCTGAACCTTCCTGTATTGGCAGGATTCACAGCCTAAGGCTTCCACTATATGTTCTAGGCCCCTAATTTTTGGGATGTTACAAGTGGTAGTTAGGGGGAACATGTTATGCATAAAAGCGGGAGATCAAGAAGGTTCACAGGTTTGTTGATTATGTGATGAGGAGAGAGAATTGTGTATGGAGGTGGAAAATGGGAATGTGTTTTCAGAAAATGGAATTGTGTAGGCAATCCTCACCTTACAAGCTAGCTTTTGGGATTGAGTTAGGCCCGGTACAAAATCTAAGATTTCATCCCTATGTGGGTCCCAGAAATGTCAATCTTTCATTCTGTACAGAAAACCAAAACAAACGAGGGAGGGAAGATTGTTTTGCTTATTTTCCATCCTTCTAGTTTCTTTCCCATGCAATTCCTCCATTTCAAACAATGCATAAATTTTTTATTATAATACCAATGAGATTTGAATCTATAACTTCATGTAAACTACTCAAATCTATCACCACTAGATCAAGATACGTGTTGATCTAAGTGAAGGGGGCTTGGGTCCCTTAAGCAAGGGGTCTTAAGTTCATCCTTAAATTAATGTGTGTGTGATAAAACATGTGTTGAACTTTTCTACCAAATAGAAGAAGAATGTCAGTCTACTAAATCAAATAAGATTTCATTTCAAATTCAAACTATTAAATATTTTTACATAATTCTTTTATCTTATTTATATTTCAATTCATATTAATGGCAATTTATAGTTTAACAAATTGTTATCTTTATTCACTTAATTACACTCTTACTCTTATATTTACTAAAATAAATTTATCTTTACATGTATTTTTTATAAATAAGAGTAGATTATATGTTCATTTTATAAATATATAAGAAAATGCATATGTAAAATATGTTATATTAAAAATTTATAAATAAAATTATATAAGTTTAATTTGAATTGGATTAAATCAGTCTTCAAAATTAAATTTAAAAATCTAGAGCTCAAATATTTTTTAAACAAAGCCCATTAAACGGCCTAGAAAAATAATTTCAAGTAAAAAAACAAATGGCGCTGATGAATAATATAAAATTAAAAGTACAGCTTATTCAGTTATCTAAGTATAGATAGATACAGTCATAATGGTACATTTGCTTAGACTACAACAATTTTTGCCTATTTCTCTTGCGTCTGAATTGTAAGAATGATATGAATCCGGATAAGACCAATGTCCTAGTCGGAATCCGGATAGGATTATTGTCCCAGTCGGCCAGCCGAGTAACTTCATTGTTCCAACCGGTCGTCTAGCACAAAAGCTCCAGTCGGCCAGCATCAGGCGGCTAGCCTCTTCATAGACAGTTCGATTTAGTATCACCTGACAGAACTTCTTCTGAGGCGATCATATAGTGATCAGCCGGCCGGGTTACATCCAGGGCGGCCAGTGAAGCGCCAGTTGGCTAGGAGTTTGTCCCATATGTGGTCCATTTCATGATAGTTAAAACTATCTTTAAGAATAACCACCGACGGTTTTTATTGAGAGCGGTTACCCATGGTAGTTGAGTTTTGTGATGGCCAGAACTCTATATAAAGGATGAATTGCTCTTAATTTAGTCACTAAACCTACTTCTCAATATAGTACACAAAACACCACCTGAGTATGAGAAAGTGAAGGTTTGGAAACCAAACTATATTTCATTCACATTGATGATTACAAAGGATAAGGAAACTTGAACACTGAGAAGATTTGAAACAAATAGCAATGGCTGGAGGTTTATCTTATTTGATTTAACTATCGCTTCCGCTTGTTGATTAACATTATGAAATTCTTTCAATTGGTATCAGAGCAGGTTTATGCCTCTCCCTTGTTTGCTTTCATTTTGTTGTAAAGTTTAATTCTACAAGCTATGACTTGATTCTTTGATTCAAAGTGAAAATGGAAACTGCAAGAGAATGATTTTTCAAACTTTTCTGATTCAAGGATGGTATTTGGATTATTCTCATATATATAATTCCAGTTTATGTCCAGTGATCTTTATAGCTTTAATTAATTATTGATTAACCACAACATCTTAATTAATTAAAATTATATATTAAGTTGTTTAGATCACATAAGGTATTGAACATAATTTTATAATTAATCATATGTGATATGATGAAATCTACCTGTAACATCCCAAATTTTATTAAATAAAATAAAATTTATAAGAGTAGGAGAAATAAATAAATAATATTAATATTAATTAAACCATTTAATGAGTAAGAGTTATTTAATAAATATTAATAATAATAGAATTAGAATATTTATTGAGGAAAGTTATTTAATAAGAGATAATAAATAAATAATAAGAATAATAAATATAATAAGTGGGTTGAGAGTGGGCCTAGCCCAATTAAGTATGTATTTAAGGAGGG
Organism: Sesbania bispinosa; assembly: GCA_026901365.1. NCBI lineage: Eukaryota > Viridiplantae > Streptophyta > Magnoliopsida > Fabales > Fabaceae > Sesbania > Sesbania bispinosa. The sequence continues at coordinate 78,018 of QLOH01001063.1, forward strand.
GTTCTCAGGTCACCCTAATCCTTATTCGTATAATCGTCAGAGAGCGAAAGGCCAAGAAGGGGAGAAACCAAGTCTCAAGAGGAGGTTGCTGAGGAGTAACCATCAAGAACCAAGAAAGAGTCTTCTTTGTTGTTCGATCTCTACTACAAGGTAACGAGGGGAAAAGGGTGTTCCTTGTATGTGCCTGTAGGGGTGTTTGGGTAGAGAGGGCAACCATAAGACCCTTTAAAGGCTCTAAATTCGTATGGATGAATGTATAATTAAGAATGAATGATAGAATCCGTTGAATTATGATTGATTGGATGTATATTGATGAATCTTGAGTGGTTTGAATGATAATAATGAGAATAGTGAAAAGGGGTTAAATAAGGGTTTGATGAATTGGGGTTTTGATGGGAAATCCATGTAAAACTATTAAAGATTGATGATTGTGATGAGTTTGATGAATGATTATGATTATGAATGGTGTTTATTGAAAAGAATGGATTAAGAACATACGAACAGTCGCAATCAGCGACACGTACGCTTCAGTAACGCTAAGCGCGTACTGGAGCGTGATATCTTGGAACCTGCGCTGCACCTGGGCTGAGCGCGGCTCGCAGGCTGCACCTGGGCTGAGCGCGGTTGGAGCGCAGCTCGCAGATTGTTTATTTTTAAAAGATGGAATTGGGCAGAATGCCTAGTGGTATTGATGATGAGTGTGATGATGATAATGATGTCGGTGTATATCACCTTATTATGATGATGATGTTGATGATGATAGTGTATGTCACTTTTTGATAATGATGTTGATGATGATAGTGTATGTCACTTGATGATGATGATGTTAATGATGTATGATGATGATGTTGATGATGATAGTGTATGTCACTTGATGATGATGATGTTAATGATGTATGATGATGTTGTTGATGATGATAGTGTATGTCACTTTATGATAATGATGTTGATGATGATAGTGTATGTCACTTTATGATGATGATGTTTATGATGATAGTGTATGTCACTTTATGATGATGATGTTCATAAAGATAGTCTATGTCACTTTATGATGATGATATTAATGATGTATGATGATGATAGTGTATGTCACTTGATTAAAAAGATGATGTTTAATGATGAGTGTATTGATGTATGATGATGATGTTACCTAAGTTGTGTGGACCCATAGAGGGGGGTACTACTTAGGAGAGATGCCTTGAGCATATGTGATGAGATCTGGTTTGTGCGGGCCCAAGAGAGGGGCGTTGGGCAGCACTACCGGCCTCTGTGGCGATTAACGGTAGCGTTGTGTGTGGAGCTTACCGGCCTCTGTGGCAATTAACGGTAGCGTTATGTGTGGAGCTTACCGGCCTCTGTGGCGATTAACGGTAGCGTTGTGTGTGGAGCTTACCGGCCTCTGTGGCGATTAACGGTAGCGTTGTGTGTGAAGCCTACCGGCCTCTGTGGTGATTTATGGTAGCATTATGTGTGAAGCCTACCGGCCTCTGTGGTGAATAACAGTAGTGTTGTGTGTGAAGCTTGTCGGCCTCTGTGGTGATTACCCTATGATGAGTATAATGATAGATGAATGATGTTTTGATGATGATGAGTATGATGATAGATGATTGATATTATGATGATAATGAGTATAATGATAGATGATTGATGTTATGATGATAATGCGTATGATGATAGATGATTGATGTTATGATGATAATGAGTATGATGATAGATGAATGATGTTATGATGATAATGAGTATGATGATATATGAATGACACTATGATGATATATATGATGGATGTATTTACGTGTTATATTGGGTGAATGATAGTATGAGACTTATATGTTGATGTAGATAAATAGTTATATACTGAGTGTTGGGTAATTGTGATCGGGTGGTTTATCTGATGTTTTGGTGCTTGGTATGTTATATGATGATATTGTGGGTGAGGACAGGGTAGCCTCCTATATGTATATATGAGTTAGAGCTCTTTCCCTCACCGTTACTGTTGTTGTTTCAGGTGATGGTGATGACACATTTGGTGTCAAACATGATTAAAAGGATGTGCTCTGATAGATGTGACATCAGGGTGTACTTGGGAGTCTTTTATTATGTTTCTAGTTATGAGCATGTTATGAACTATTTTTTATGCCTTGTACGGAAAGTAGGTTGTTTAGTTGTTTTTATTTCTTTGGAGATTCCGCTGCATAATTGTTGGATTATATTTGAAGTTTACTTTCATGTAATAAAGTTGTTTTTGAACTCATGATATTTTAAGTAAGAGCGTTTGTGAACCTTTTTACCCATCATGGGACAAACTCTTTTCTACATTCAATTTATTAAGCATATAAGAGTATGGGGTAGAAGGGTGTCACACTACCCACAAGAATTTTATTATATTCGTATGATAGATTAGAATGCAATGTCAAATTATACTTCTTAATCTACCCATGGGAATTAAGAAAAGGAACATAGTTTGATGGTTTTATAATAAAGATTATAAGTCTAATTGAATAGAACTTTAGTCCACAGACAAGTTTTATGTCACTAGATTTGTAAATAAGGACGTGATTTGCATTGGTGAAACATGTCATTTATTTTAGTATCAATTATGAATGATAAGCATGTATTTAAATTTGTGTAGTTATGCAATATGCGAGTTTTTCTGATATTAAGTGTGATATTCCCGAATTAAGGGGGTGATAATTATAAGGTTTGGAAGGAGAGAATTCCTCTTCATTTAACTTGGATGGATATTATGCTATTAGGAAGGACGAATCACCGATATTACTGAAACTAGCACTCCATATATTGTTGATCTTTATGAAAAATGGGAGAGGTCTAACCGCCTTCTATAATGTTCATTAAGACTAAGATCTCTGCTGGGATTCGGGGTTCAGTTGATCAACATACTAATTTAAGCATATTTCGAAAGCAATTGATGAGCAATTTGCTAAAGTTGATAAATCCCTTGGCAGCACCCTTATAATGCAATTTTCATCCATGAAACTCACCGGGATTAGAGGTGTGCGTGATCACATTATATGCATACAGGCCCAAAAGATGCACATGTACAAACATATCACACAAAAGAATAAATATACAAGTAGCATAATCTAATCATAAATAGGGCCTAAAAACTAGAACATGACATCATGGGCCCAAAACCAAAACATGATAAAACCGCTCCACCAACCTCCATGCTCAATGTCTGGTACGAGGAGGAACCTATGCATCTAGAATATAGTCCACAAAACGTGTGGTAAGACAGATGTCTCAGTGAATATAACTATGCAACATGCAGTGTGGGTAAGCAGGCAAACGAAATGCAACATGATAAGTAAAACAATTCATGACAGGATATCTCAACTGAACATAAACATGAAGTACATGACCTGCATTACCGGGCACACAGGGTCTTATCAATAAACCGGGGCTAGACCTGAGCTCAGACTACAAGTAACGTCTTCCATGGGTACTAATCACCGCCATTAACTAGGGGCCGAAGCCCAAGTTTTAATTGGGGACCTAACTCCAATTAACCGGGGACCGAAGTCCAATCTTGATTAATTAAGGTGAACTAGGGTCGAAGCCAAAACTGGGGCCGAATCCATGTTGCACATCTCACACATAGGGAATAATACACGATTCATGAAGTAATGGGTAATTATCCTAAGCATTGTAAGGAACCCTAGCTAGAGAAAGAAACCCTAACTCATGTTACAACCAATATAAACATACCATACATTATAATAGAGAAGAAAAACAAAATAACCACACAGGTTAGGGTTCATAAGAGAGGTTCAAGCAAGATTGGGTGGTGGTGTGTGAGTTATACTCACCTCAAAGGAACTCAAAGGGAAGGGGAAATGAGTTTAGGGAGGTTGGGCAAGGAGATCCTTGGCTTCCTTTTCTTCCTCTTGGCTCCAATGGCCAACTTCTCTCTCTAGGAATCTCTCTCTTTAAAGGTGAAGAAAATGGAAAGAAGTATGAGAAAAGGACCAAAAATGTGTTTCTAAGGTATCCTGTCAGCGCGCTCAAGCTCGGGCGCGCTTGAGCGAGACCGAGCGAGAATACCTTTCTGACTCAGGCGCGCTCAGGCAGACCGGGCGAAATTTCCTTCCAGAAAAGCCCATTTTGACTCTGTTTTCTCGCTCGAGCGAGCTTGGGTGAGAAAGCCATAGTAGAATTCCCTCATTCCTGTTGATACCCTCGCTCAGGTGCGCTCAAGCGAGCCTGGGTGAAATTACCAAATAGAAACACCCTTTTTCTGCTTGACGCTCTCGCTCAGGCACGCTCAAGTGAGCCTGGGAAAAATTACCAAACAGAAACACCCTGATTTTCACTTTTCTTTGTTTCTAACTTATTTCTTCTTCCCCTTTCCTAATTCCTTTGTATAAAACACCTTTCTAACCCTATTTAGTTTATGAAAATGGTTTATAAAATGTGGGATGTTACAGTGAACTTGAATACAAGTGGAAAGAATAAAAGGAATCAAGCCAATCAAAGGGGAAAAATTCCTGCTCAACCAGTTATAAAGAAGGAGTCTATGTGTTTCTTCTATAAAAAAAAAGGACACATGAAGAAAGACTGCCCAAAATTTAAGAATTGGCTGGAAAAAAGGTGCTCCATTTAATTTTGTTTGTTATGAATCTAATATGGTTAATGTTAATCATAACGCATTGTGGATTGATTCTGGTTCTACAATCCATGTTTCCAATACCTTGCAGGATATGGAAAACCTAAGGAGGCCAGTGGGAAGTAAGTAATGCATTTATTCAGGAAGCAAGATGAGCTCACATGTGGAGGTTGTTGGGACATGCAATTTAGTTTTAAGCAGAGGTTTTAGTTTGTGTTTAGAAAATACATTTTATGTTCCTAGTTTTTCTAAGAACTTGATTTCTATTTCGAGACTTGTACCTTTGGGTTTTTCCTTTAATTTCTCAAATTTCGGTATTACCTTGATGCATAAGTCTGAAATCATTGGTTTTGGTGAACTACGGGATGGCCTTTATTCTATTAATTTACAAAATGATATTGTTTATAATTCTATGCATGTTTCTTCTGGGTTAAAATGATGTATTATGAATGAGGATTCCTCTTTATTTTTGCACCGGAGATTGGGACACATCTCCATTGAGAGAATTAAATGATTAATAAATGATGGGGTACTTAGTACTTTAGAGTTTGATGATTTTGAGACTTGTGTTAATTGCATCAAGAGTAAGAAAACTAACAAGTCTAAAAAGGGTGCAAAGAGGAGTTCAGACCTATTAGATATTATTCATATAGATATTTGTTGTCCTGATATGGACGCTAGTAGTCCAAAATACTTTATCACCTTTATAGATGACTACTCACGATATATGTATCTCTACTTCATTCTAAGAATGAAGCTTTGGATGTCATCAAGATTTTTAAGGCTGAAGTAAAGAAACAATGCGGTAAGAAAATCAAGATTGTGAGGTCTAACAGAGGTGGAGAGTATTATGGTAGATACATTGAGAGTGGACAAGCACCTGGTCCATTTGCTAAATTTCTTCAAGAACATGGGATTGTTTCCCAATACACTATGCCTGGTTCTCCGGATCAAAATGGTGTGGCAAAAAGAAGAAATCAAACCTTAATGTACATGGTGAGAAGTAAGGTTAAACTTCCTCAGTTCTTATGGATTGAAACACTTAAGACGACTGTGTATATATTAAACAGGGTTCCAACCAAAGCTGTCTCAAAGACACCATTTGAGATATTCAAAGGTTAGAAACCGAGTTTGTGCCATATACGCGTTTGGGGATGTCCGTCTGAAGTGAGAATTTATAACCCACAAGAGAAGAAACTAGATCCTAGGACTATTAGTTGGTATTTTATTGGATATGCTGAAAAGTCCAAGGGGTATAAGTTCTATTGACCATCTCATAGCACTGGGATTGTGGAATCAAGAAATGCAAAATTTCTTGAAAATGACTTGATCAGTGGGAGTGATCAACTTCAAGACATTGCTCTTGAAAAGGATCACTATAAAGGTCAATCCTCTGGATCATGTGATAGATTGGTAGTCATTCACGCCCCTCAAGTTCAAAAGGGTATTAGACAACCAGTGATTGAAGTTCCACAAATTTGGTATCTTACGATTTCCTATTAATGGCAATTTATAGTTTACAAATTGTTATCTTTATTCACTCAATTATACTCTTATTCTTATATTTACTAAAATAAACCTATCTTTACATGTATCTTGTATAAATAAGTGTAGGTTATATGTTCATTTTATAAATATATAAGAGAGTGCATATGTAAACTATGTGCAATATCATAAATCTACAAATAAAATTATATAAGTTTAATTTGAATAGGACTAAATCATTCTTCACAATTAAATTTAAAAATCTAATTCAATCATATTTTTTAAAAACATATTTTCATATATTTTTTATTTTTCATTGAATTGGATGACTTTATAAACTTAATTTAGCGGGACCTAATCTATTATCTATTATTTATTTATTATCTTAATAAAAGTTGAGTCGTGAACTTAAACCTGTCATGTAACGTTCGCAATTGCCACTTCTACTCATTTTTGCCACATGATATAAATTTTGATGTGTCACTCTTCTCCATTGAGAATCTATTAAACCCTTTAAATATATCCATTTATTCTATCTAACCTCTATAGATTGTATTATTTAATTTTAATAACCTCATAATTTTATTACTATTAAAATTCTAAACCGTAACTGAACCCCAACTTTTCATCCCCTCCCGGGCAGCTGTCAGTTTTTCTTTCCTTCCTCGCATTATGAGTCATATAAATTTGTTTTGTCTTTGTAGGGAGAAAGTTGTAGCCTATGAGTTGAGAACATGGGATTTGAGTAGGCATATCAGAGATGATAGGGAAGATTCAGAGGCATGAATACATGGGATTTGAGAACCTCAACAAGTATGATGTATAGAGGTTCATGTATTTATTTAATTGCACACTTTTTCAATCGTTGTTGTTTGTCTCCACCACGGATAAAATTGTACAATAGACACACAAAAAAAAAAACTAATTTTAAGGTTCCTATATATTCTATAAATCTATTATTTCATTTTTAATATTCTATATCCAACGTAAACTTTGAACAAAATTAATATAAGCTTCAACATAAAATAAACATAGTGTATTATTGTATCTTTCAAAAAAACGTTAAATGATATTATATAAATCTTATTAAATTACATTAAAATAATTATATTTTTTTTTCATTTATTATCATATCTATAAATTATATAATATTTCACATTATACATATTATTATATAACTTTTAATTATGAATTACAATGTACCTGCTTTATCATTTTAAAAAAAAAAACTATACATATATGTATCACATACCTTATTTTTAAATACATTAGTATAATCATATTTTTAAATTATTCCCTATTGATACACACTTTTGGAATTAATTTATATATGAAATTACAATAAATGTTTCATAAAATAAATAATTCAGTAACGCAAATGTCAAACTATCTCAATCCTTTTTTTTTATCGAAAACTGTGTCAATCCTCAACTCTAAAAAATAAAAAACGTCTTCCAATTCATATCACAATAGTTCTATGTAACTTCAAATTTATTTTTCCAATTAACTTTATATATTATTCTATTTACCTTTATATATTATACTATTTATCATAATGCAGTTCTCACTATCAGATAGAAATAGTTATTATTTAAACATTTACTTACGTTTAACATTTTACATTTATCTTTCTGCACCAAATAAAATCAACTTTACAAAATCCTTATAAATAAAAACTAATTTATATTTTAAATTATTTTAACATATAAAATATTAAACATATCTAATACAAGAACATTAACATTTTAATTCTACAAATACATATGTAAACAAAACATGTGTATAAAAAAAATTAAATTCAATTAACAAACAAACAATATCGTTATAAAATATTATGCTCACAATTCAAATAAATTATTACATATAACATAATACAAATTAAACTTACAAATTTTACACAAATTATTTCAATATACATCTATCTTTTCAATCAAACCGCGCAACGGCGGGTCTCAACCTATTTATATTAAAGTTGAGTCGCAAGCTTACACGCTGCCACGTCATTCATATTATTGTCACATACCTTTATTTGTGTCACATGAAGAATAATATGATGTGTCATGTCTCTCCTTACAATTCACTCACTCATTCTAAACCATAGTTTAGAATACCGGACCGGACCGACCGGTTGGACCAGAAAAACGGTGAATCGGCCATGTGTCCGGTCCAACAGAACCATAGAACCGGCCTTGCAAAGAACTGGTCACAAAACCGGAAAATCGATCAAAAACCGGTAAAACCGGTAAAAACCGGTTGAACCAGTCTTTTTAAAAAAATTAAATTTTTTTATTTTTTATTTAATTTAAAGTATTTTTAAGATAAATAAAAACATATGTTTAAGAATTACACATAGATATTTATTATTTTATCAATTATTTTTATTTTTTTGTTTTATAAACCTTATAATAAGGTTATTTAAATAAATTTATAGCTTCATATATCTCAATTTCTTATAATTTTGTGTTATTTTATTAATTAAAATATTATATAATATTTAAAATAAGTGTTTAATTAATACCGGTTCGACTACGGTTCAACCACGGTTCAACCGTTGAACCGTGAACCAGTGCCTTCACCGGTTCAATTACCGGTTCGATTTTTAAAACATTGTTCTAAACCATCCAAAATCTCCAAATACACACATCAATGCTCTCTTTCCACATTAATAACACATATAATAAATTAATATGTCACAAAATAGTTAAAGACACTCATCTACAAATTCCTCCTTTATCACATTTGTATTCTTATTATTGCTATTACTTATGCACTATAGACATTAAATTTAATTTAACATCTTTAATCTTATTAATTCAATATAAAATTATTAATTCAATTATAATTTAATATAAGTCTACATATACATTCATAAAATCAAATATAACAACTTCTACAACAAAACTAACATTCTACTATCCTACTCTAATAAAAAAAATTTATTTCACAAAAACTCAAAAAAAAATCTCATCAATTCTTAAAATTATATTATATTTATACTTAAGTAAGATAAAATAACAAAAAAAAAGATTATATTATAATCATATAATAATTAAATCCAAACCATTTTAAATATCATGAAATGAGTAGAAATAAAAAAGAAGTTTAAATCATGATTTGTAAATTTAATAAACAATAAAATTTTAATCATAATCCAAACCCATTATAAATTGTTATACTTATGTTATAATTTGGTTGTTTAAATTATTTATAGAATAATATACTAATAATCAACTTTATGTATAATTATTATTTTATAAGTAATCAATTAAATTGAGTTTATATATGTTAAATATGTCAATTGAAAAAGAAAATTAAGATAATCAATTTTATTTGGATTGTTTGAAAACTCAAAACTTAAACACTCTAACCCAATAAATTACTAAGGAGTCTTGGAAAAGGAGCTAAAATTATAATTTTAAACAAATTATTATAAAAATATTTTAAAAAGATTTTCAAAATACTTTAAAAATACTATTATCCATATTTTATAATATCAATACTTCTATTAACAATACTATATTAAAATCGATCTGCGCAAAGTGCGGGTCACAATCTATTTTTTTATAAAGTGAAAGAGATCAAAGCTAGTACAAAAAAGAGTGCTGATGTTTTATCACAATGAAAGCTACATTATCTTTCACATTTTGTATATTTTTTTGGTCGAACAATATTTTGTATCTTTGAAAAAGAAAAAAAAAAACTAACAATTCACTTTCAATATTTAGTATTTAATGAATTCTTGAATTAATTTATTTTAAAGAAATTATTTTTACAACTCTCTGAAAGTCTTAAAATTAATTACTTTATCAAAACCAAACGTAGAGTGTTGCTGGCATTTCTTTTTGTTTAATATACATAAATAATTTAGAGGCAACATAATTAGGTGAGGGATATAGGAATTCAACAGCGATTTAGTTACATAAAACAGTGCTGCCACATTTTTACACAGGGGAAGCACTGTTCCTTTTTTTTCCTTCTTCTTCTTCTATTTTTTTTTTGTTTTTTTTTCATTTTTATAAATAGTTTTTTATTTTTTTAATTTATTAATATATTTATTATTTATTTATTTATTTATTTTAATAAATAATAATATAGATCAAGAAATAAAATAAATGTATGTTTTTTTAGGGGTTTACATAAGTTTTTTATCATCATTATTCTATTTTGGTGTTATTAACCAAATGTATTACTTCATTCATCGTTTCTGTGCACACAATTAACCACACAAAATCAATTAACCAAATATCTCACTCTGTTAACCGCCAATGTATACACTATTAACCTCATTTAAAAATATGTTCACCATTTTTGGACACAGAATTAACCCCGTGTTAACAAGAGTTGCAATTAACCTCACAAATTCAATTAACCAAAAATTCCACTCTGTTAACCACAAATGGATACACCTTTAACCTCATTTTTAAAAATGTTCACCGTTTCTGTACACATAATTAACCACGTGTTAACGGGAGTTGCAATTAACTTCAAAAAATCAATTAACCAAAAATCATATTCTGTTAACCCCGTATTAACAGGAGTTGAAATTAACCTCACAAATTCAATTAACAAAAAATCCCACTTTGTTAACCACAAATGGATACACCATTAACCTCATTTTTTAAAATGTTCACCGTTTCTGAACACATAATTAACCTCGTGTTAACAGGAGTTGCAATTAACTGCACAAATTCAATTAACCAAAAATCATATTTTGTTAACCACAAATGGATATACCATTAACCTCATTTTTAAATATGTTCACCGTTTCTTGACACATAATTAACATCGTGTTAGCAGGAGTTGCAATTAACCTCACAACATCAATTAACCAAAAGTCATATTCTGTTAAGCACAAATGGATACACCATTAACCTCTTTTTTAAATATGTTCACCGATTTTGCACACATAATTAACCCCGTGTTAACAGGAGTTGCAATTAACCTCACAATATCAATTAACCAAAAGTCGTACGTATTCTGTTAACCACAAATGGATACACCATTAACCTCATTTTTAAATATGTTCACCGTTTCTGGTCACATGATTAACCTCATGTTAACATGAATTGCAATTAAACTCACAAAATCAATTAACCAAAAATCATTTTCTATTAACCACAAACGAAAACACCATTAACCTCATTTTTTAATATGTTCACCGTTTTGGTACACATAATTAATCTCGTGTTAACATAAATGATTAACAAAAATTTTATGTGATCATTTAGTGTATTTTTTATCTATATTTTTATTTAATGAGATAGATAAATAAAATAAAAATATAAAAACTATTTTTTTAGAAAAAGAGAAAGGGTAAAAAAAGTGGGTGAAAAAACGCCTAAAAAATGGGGAGAGGGTGCAAAAAAAAAAAAACTAGTGTGGTATAAAAGATGTAGTAATATGCTGATGTATGTATAGCTTTTTCCATAGGAACTCGCTCACAATCTATCAACTCACCTAAAAATTATTCGAAATTATCTCTCTTTGAAAATATAGGATTGTCTCCTATAAAGATAAAGATACATGTGCTCTTGAGAAAAAAAACTCACCTAAAAAAACTACCAGAAATCAATCATATTCATTAGGGGATCCCTTGCCCCACTAAAAGAGTGACAAGTAATTCTCAATTAGCATACGGAAACTCCTTTCTTTTGCATTTTGTAATTATAATCTTAGTTAACTACGACAATTAACTCCTTTGTTTTGCATGTTGTTATTACTATCTTATCTTAACTTCGACAACTCTATGATCAGATTGCCGTCAATTAATAGTTTAATACTGAAAGCTACTGCAGCACATTATCTAACTGGCAGAAAGAGGCGAATATTCTCCATTAGTAGAGAAGATCACATATTCACATATCTAAATCCAATCCAAAATTATACATTGCACAACAGCACCTAAGTGCATATTGTAATAGCAATATTTAGATTCCATCCAAGTGTGCCTCCTACAATCACATGTTAGATAAAATTACTTACCAAGAACATTAATAATAATGCATATCATATCCATAAAAGAAACAACTAGCAAGTCCATCCACCTAGGTCACCACTTAAAAAACCAAGACTTCAAGTAGAGACTTGACATACAAATTTGTATGGGGTTTTTTTTGGTTTAACCACAGGTATCCTCCAATAGAGGCAATCCTGTTCGAGCCGGGAACATTCATATCATGGTGGAGCTAACTCTCCCAGCGAGGATTTTTTCCATCCACAAAACTCAAACCCGAGACTTTGCTTAAGGGGAATCAAGCATGTACCACTTGAACCAAAATTTATAAGGATCTTTTGCACTTAAATCATTTCTAACCAATGTGGGACATAATCCTCACCAGAGACATCCTCATATCATATTGACTAATAAGAAACAAGCACCAGCCATTTTTTATTTATCCACACTCAAATTTGTGTATTTAAGAATTTAATTAATTATATTAATTCTTCAACTCATATCTGCTTTGCTGGATTATGAAAACTCTGCACTTTTTTCTTCTATTACTTACATAAAATACTTAAAACGAGAGACATTTCGAGTATCAACTCCCAATAGTCAACACACACACACCTAATCTGCGCTTTATCGTAACGGCAAAAACATACATTGGATCAGCATATTACTATGACAGCAACAATGCCATGTTACATATATTAATGCAAAAAACTAAATGCATGTTTGGTTTGGCATTGAGAATTGGCCAAATTCAAGTTTAAAATTCTCAACACGTTCCAACAATAAACCAAACACATCCTTAGTCAGCATCATTGTGAAGAATATTTAGCATCAAAGAAGAATAGGAACAAAAATTACATTCATTTGCAACACAAAACTTCCCAAACGAGAAAAGATTGGGAGCTTTAAACTACTCTAATATATCTGGGGGGAATAGCTAAGCAACACTAATCCAAAATAGACACAAGCTCATGACAGCAAAGCATGTTCTCTAAAGTCTAAACAGCACTATACCTCACTCACCAGAATAATTGGTGCTCCTCTTGAATGAAGTTCAACTCTAAATTATGTACACAAAATCAAAGAATTGTCCCTAACATAATGAATTCTGGAAGAATATATATCTCACTGGACATTGAAACACTCATAAGAGTGATAGACAGTCATCAAAATTCCAGTTAAAACCTCCATAGGGAGTAGCTCAAGCTCATGCTGCACAAATAAACCGGTATCATGAATATGACATTTCCAGGATCATCTAGTGTCTCTCAAGCAATTTCCAGGCAAGAGAAATTTATACTTGTCTGCATTTTCCAGTAGATAAGCAGGAAGATGAACTGCAGAATAGGAATGAGGTATTGGTCCCATTTTCCCAATGATTTCCTTGAAGGTGTACTCTTCTGGTAGCATATCAAATAAATCAGCCCCTTTGCAGATTACATCTTGAATTCTCTTAGGATTCAAATAATGAGAGAATCTAATCCTGTCATTGTGACTGTAAGCTTTCATCTTGAAAATGAAATCCCTGATCCGGCGGAAGCAGAAGCTACAATGCCAACCAGCATCTGCCAATAACTCATCAGACTGGCGATAATGCGCATACCTTGTCTTACCACTCTGATACCTGTGAACAGAAGCTCTCCAGCTGCTATCATCCTGATGAAACTCAAAAGAATAAAGATAGTTCCTCAGCTGGAGATGAAGGATTGAAGGTATGTCATCACACCATCTCAAGAGGTTAATAGTGTGAGCACTTGGAATCTCATCAACATCAGACATAATCAACAAGTCATCATCTGTAATACCAGCTATCTTAAGCAATCGATCCAATGCTACACGCTGATATGCTTCCTCAACAAAAGGGTTTTCTCCTTTCTTAAATCTTCCACCAATAGTTCCATATGTTAACCGGGGCTCCACGAATTTGAACTGCTCCTTGTTGCCTTTGAAAACCAAAGGCTTAGGCCTACCAGTAAATGTGGAATTTGACTCAAGGAGAACAAACTGTGTAATATATGGATACAATTCTCTCCAACGCAAGTTGAGGATTTCTAACTCATTACTGAACAACACAGCATCATACACACGCCTAGGGTACTCGCGGACTCCCCAGCCATGAAGCCTGCAGAGATTCTCCATTGATACATTTTCATTATAGTAATGTGGTTTGACATTGAAAGGCTTGGGTGGTTTTTCCCATAGAGGACGCAGGAAGTAGGAGATTTTCTGTCCATGTAAGTAGATTCCAAAGATGCACATTGGTACAACAGCAAAAAGAAATATACAGGTTTTTACATCCAAGCCACGTAAAATGCAGCGGATTCTTGACATGCCTGATACTTGACTAGACTCCTGCATAATAAGGAAAAAAAAAAAAAAAACATGAACATCTAAGTAAACATTCTTTGAGGAATGAAAAATTAAAAAGGGTAACTTGACAAAGCAACTTCATTCAATCCTGTAACTTAAGTTAAACCATAATCAAAATGCCAATTTTCCCCTCTCTATTGATATAATTTTTTCAAATAATCATTGAACATGTATCACAAATTTCAAAAGAGGACCAAGGGGAAACTCTAATCATAAAGAGTTAAAGACTAAAGTTGCATCATGAACAGATCAGAGACATGCAAAAATAACCCCAAATTACAAGTTCTTAATGGTGCACATGTTCCAATCCCATTAAGGCTGCAATCAAAACCCTCTTCCCTTTAAAAGCGAAAGAAAAGGAAGTTGGGGGAAAAGGGTGTCCGTGTCACAAATTACAGCACGAAATAGTCCATAAAATGAAAAACCTTTCTCTAGTAGCCAAATTTAGATGACGAAAATAACGCAGAGTCAACTCAAGTACAAAAAGGCCATGACCAGCCACTGTGAGATATTACACAGTCTTCATTTGTGTCAGACTCAAAATCAAACTCTTTTTACTTTCCCCAGAAACCAAGAAAGACACCCAGAATCACCAGAGCAAAAATTAATTAACAGGGGCGAATCAGAGCCACAGCTAAAAGATCAATGTAATAATCGTCTAATACGAAAAAAAAACACAAAAAACTGAAGTATCATGGGAAAAACAAAACAAAAGATGAAAAATTTAAATTTATTATATATAATTGTAATAAATAATAATATAGTTAAAATAATTACCTGAACACAAACATCGCCGCATAAATCATCGGTCTTCTTAGGACAGTAATGGCATCCAGAATCACTCATCATACTCCACATTTTTTTTTTCACTCTGTTGAATCTAAATCCAATGGTAGCACACTACTTGGGGAGCAATGAAAGCAGATTGATTCGCTACCCACCAACAGATCCAAATCCTATTCTGGTGATTGAAGTTCTTAGTGGAGAAGCAACGTTGGAAATGGAAAGAAATAGTATATATAAAGAAAGAGGAAAGGGGTAAAAGGGTTTAGGATTTTTGTGGTAAAGAGTAGGATAAAAGGGTTTAGGATTTTTGTGGTAAAGAGTAGGAGACAGAGAGTGAAAGGCAAAGAAGGAAGTTGGGTTGCAGGATTTTCCTCCTCACTTTGGCCGTTTCTCTGTATTGCTGAGTCTTCTGCTGTTATTAATTAGCACTGCATAAGAGATGTTGTTCTGAAATGCCAATGCCACTTTTTGGAAATATATATAGATAGATAGATATAACGGAAACTCAAAAACAGGTGCCTCTTCACTTCTCTTCTACGGCAGAAAGCAAAGCACGCGCAAAGGTTAGGAAGTATTCGTCTTTTGGTTTGAGGATGTCTTATGTGTTTACTCGGTCACCGAGACAGCGAGACTCTTTAGTCTTTAATTAATACTACTATACTAACTTCAAGCCGAAGAATTTATCATAGGGAAAAAAGGGGAATTTACAATATTCCATCATCCCCACCACCTCTCTAAAATATCTCATTTTAGATGAAATTAATACATGTTATATTTTAACTAGTCGGATAGTCGTGCGATTCAGCTTGTCTCCAGTATTAGAGGGCTACATTATGTGAGAGATAGACACATCGCATGGAGAGGATTTTGATCCACGTTGCACTGGGGGAGGGAAATGATAGAGAGTCGAGTATTAAATTTAGTTACGAAAATATGTAAAATTATGTATTATAAAACTTGTTCATAAAAAACAATATTGGACTTCAAATTTTAAGTAAAATCACTATATGAAAAATTAATAAGCAACCACTGAAAGAAGTTTCTTGAATAACCTGAAAAAAATGTGGAAAGGTCATAAAGAATGTTAGTATATGTCTTTCATTGATTGAACACGCCTGAAATAAGCATGATTTTATCAATAATAATAATGACATATAATAATAAAACTTAATTAAAAGATCTGAGAAGCAACCTAATTTAAATTTTGCAAGACTGCTTTGTATACAACATTTGAAGTTGTGTCTGAAATATGTGCTCCAATCCTTTGTCACTCTGGATACTGCAACATATAATTGCCCATGGGAGAAGACAGACTTTGGCAAGTAAATTCCGACATGCTTCAAAGATTGTCCTTGACTTTTATTGATAGTCATTGCAAATGATACAATAGGGAATTGTCTTCTCTGAAACTTGAAAGGAATTCTATTACCTGAAGGAGTCAATGACAGTCTTGGAATGAATACTTTGTGCCCCACATTTACTCCAGAATTGACTATTACTTCCAATACATAGGAACCTAACTGAGTAATAATGAGTCTAGTACCATTGCAGAGACCTGAACACTGATCAATGTTTCTCAACAACATTACTGGTGCACCAATTTTCAACTTTAAGATAAGATTTGGAAGTCGAGATGAATTAATTGTATTAAAAAATTTTGGAGTGTGAATATCATCAAGAGTATTTAAATGAACACTCTCTGTACACTCTCTGTACAGGGGCTGTCAAAACTTAGGTATGTTCTTTCTTCACCAGGTAGCAATGACAACATATATTCATCCAAGTTGAACACAATATCATTTATTGGAGCTAAAATAGCTCGATGTTGAAAGAATGATGCATTATCCATACTTTGTTCAATATTATTACAATTCAATTTAAAAATTTATTATTTGTATTAATTAATTTCTAAGTATTATTACAACTAAAAATAAAAAACAAAAGTATATATTAAAAACAAAAAAAAGTAACAGATGAACATATAATTTGATTCTTAATATATTGTTTTATTGTATGCATAATTTGTAACGCATATATGTATCTCTTTAATGCTCGTTTGGTTCTTGGTTTGACACAGTACAAAATCAATGCTAAAGAATTGATTTTAAATCACTCTTGTCCAAAGTATTTTGTAAAACGTGCATCACTCATTTTCACCATTAATTCTAGAATCAATTCTACTCATCTATAAATCAAACTGAAACTTAAAGAATATGAAATTTACAAAAGGAACTTCTCGAATGAATTGCTTCAAAGACGTGTTGTAATAAAGAAAAATAATGAGTAATCTCAAAAGTATTTAATATTGAATTGTTAAAACTTGTATGCATAAAAATTTAAAATGAAAAAAAAAAGTAAATGTATAAACATTATTGTAACATCCCAAAAAAAATGGGACCTGAGCCAAACTTGACCGTAGAGTTAACTTAGGATGAGTCACACCTGATGGTGGAAAGGATGGCATGGTGAAAAGGTGAGTAAGGAAGTGGAAAAGAACAAGGGAATAGAGGAGCACAACCTCATGAACAATTAGGACCCTTAGTCATAGTCTTATTGAAGTGAATTGATGAGATACATCATGGTTCTTGTGTAGTGTGCCCCGTTGGGCTTCAACCGAGGTTGTTGCTCAATTTTGAGTTTTAAGCCCTATGGCCTTTGCTCACTAATTCAAGAATATCTAAAGTTGTAGGTGTCCAATTAAGGTGATTCCACTTGGGTTAGAAAGCTAAGATCCGGGGATTCAGTTTGATATGCTATACGATAGAGTTCCGATCTATTTTGCACCTTCAAACAGGAATATTCTCGCTCAAGCGAGAATATCTCGCTTGAGCGAATTATGCAGCAAAGGAAGACATTGAGTTTCTGCATATCTCACTTGAGCAAGCCAGCTCGCTTAAGTGAGATGCAGGGGAGTCTTGGGAGGCTCTCTGGACAATTTTCGCTTAAGCGAGAAGGGCTATCTTGAGCGAGAATCGTCCAGAGATAGGGGCTTTTTCTGGATCATTCTCGCTTGAGCAAAACAGTTCGCTTAAGCGAGAATGTGAAGAAAAAGCATGCAACCGACCCGCTCGCTCAAGCGAGAATGTCTCGCTTGAGCGAGAATCCACTTAAAGGTCTTTAGAATGTGTTTTAGGGTTGGATTTCTTCACTTTTCTTCTTCTTCTTCTTCTTCCGTTCTTTTAGAGAGAAGTCGGAGAGTTTTAGAGAGAGGGAGGGAATTCTTGTAAGAACTAAGTGATTTGGAGCTTGAATGCATGAAAGGGAGCATCGGATCTTCATGTCAAGCCTTCCTTCATTTTCAATCTCCTTCTGTTTGAGCATATGGGATGTGAGTACAACCCACACACCCTCACTTTCTCCGGTTGTGTATCTTACATATGAACCCAATCCTTTAATTCCCCTTCTTCTTGGTTATGAATGTTGATTGTTAGTGATTATGTGTATTTGGTGAATTAGGGAGATTTAGGTATTAAATGTGGTAAACCTAGGTTATGGAATTTAGGGTTTCATTCTTGTATTAATTGTTAAGTTTATAATTATTGTGATTAGGAGCATGAAAATAGGAATTATGTTGATATATTTGTTTAAAGTTGTTCTCAAGGTTATGTGTAAGGAATTAGCAAGTTGAAATTGTTAAGAAATATATGTAATAAGTGACTTGTTAACATGGTTCTTGTTTATTAAGTGTTCGCATGGTTTCGTGTGGATTAGGTATGAGCATTAGTTATTTAGTTCACATGATTCCTTAATTTGAGCATTGTAACATCTTAAGCCGGTTTCAACAGTGAGCTAATATAAGCCGGTTTCGACCGTGAGTTAATTTAAGTCGGCCTCGGCCGTGAGTAAAAATAAGTAATTATGTTAAAACACGACTTCGGTCCAGTAATGGGTGGGATTCGTCCCCAGGGAAGACGTTCCCCGTAGTCTGAGCTCAGTTCTAACTCCAGAAAGTGAGAAGATCATGCCTGTTGGGCATAGCAGTGAGTGCATCATAATTGCATTTAATTTTTGAATGGATAATGATGTGTTATTTTTGCCAAAACATTATGCATTAGAATTTATACATGTATCTTACCTTGACTTAGATTAAATTCCATTATGCTAAGTACTAGAATGTAGTTACGAATTACTTATTAACATGTATTATGTGGATTGCTACATGATTGTGTTAGAACCACAAGAAACACTAGAAGGGGGGTTGAATAGTGTTTAAGAACTTTAACCAATTTTGAAAACCTTTTGTTTAAATATTAAATGAATCATGACAAGTTGTATTGAAAAACTTGATTTACAAATACTTAGTTATTTGTGTTGTGCGGAAGCTTAGAAAATAAGTTTTTCAAGGTTTTAGTAAGTATGATGAAATTGTTAAGCTTTCTAAAATACTTCAGAGATATTTTTATTAATATTTCAATTAACTTAGTTTCTTATTTAGAAATTGAGTTATCTGAAAAACATCTCAAGGTACCTTCTGAAGATTATTTCAGAAAATCTTTTCAGAACTGTCTCTGAACTACTTCAGATGATTAATGATCGTCTGAAGTCTGTGTCTAACTTCTGAACTGAGTTCTTTTCAGACTCATTTCAGAGGATTATTTCATAGGTTCTTCAAAGTACATTTTCTGCAATACTTCAAATGACATGAGATAAATTAAAAGTTAGTTTATCTTCTGAAACTTGTTCTATTGAAATTGTTGAATTAGAGTTTGACATGAAAATTACTTTTCAATCCCCTTATGAAATATAAAGCTGAAAATAAATGAGTTTAAGGAAAGGAAAACGTACTTAGCCAAGAATTTTTCCTGGTTCACCCACCAATCCAGTGAGCTACATCCAGTCCCAGGGCAAATCACCACTGGATTTTCCACCATCTGAACTCAGATACAAGTATTCTTTTGCCACAGCCTCTTCAGGCGTAAACACAAGTATTCCTTTGTTTTCAACTGCCTCTCCAGGCAACTCATGCAGTATTCTTTTACAGACAAGCCTCTCCAGGCTCAAACACAAGTATTCCTTTATTTTCAACTGCCTCTCCAGGAAACTCATGCAGTATTCTTTTACAGACAAGCCTCTCCAGGCTCAACAACAAGTATTCTTTTGCCACAGCCTCTTCAGGCGTAAACACAAGTATTTCTTTGTTTTCAACTGCCTCTTCAGGCAACTTATGCAGTATTATTTTACAGACAAGCCTCTCCAGGCTCAACGAGTACACAAGGCCTCTCCAGGCACACGAGTATTCTTTCTTCCACCAAGCCTCTCCAGGCTCTCAGACACATAAAGTGTTTACAACATATACTAAGTTTAAGTTTCTGAGAAACATAAACTTAATGCCATCCTATACTTACAGTTTAACTGAGTACTACTCAGAATACAATGGATAATTCTAAGTACAGGGATGTTACAGAGAGATAAGTGTATGAATTTCTAATTGGGTTCTTCTCTGTGTTTTTCTTCTTCAGAGAGTTGGCTTGATAAGATATGGTTTGAGCTTTCGCCAGTTCTCTCTTGGCATAATCTCTGCCTTGGGCTTTTTTAATGTCGCCACCTTCAAAGTCTTTCTTGAGGCTATTTATATTCTGATAAAATATAGCCGTTGAAGGTTATTGATAATACCGTTGAGAAGAAGTGATTTGGCTCATATAGCCGTTGTGAAATAGTTTCTTAAACGGTTGCTTGTTCTTAAGCAGAATACGTGTGCATATAGTTTAGCTCTGACACACTTTAGATAAGCACTTTTTGAGAGATTTTCCTTTAGTAGGTTGATATCTTCTTTCTCTTTCTGCTTCCTCATTTGTTTCTTCTTTCTACTCTGTGAGTGTGATGAGAAATTGTATAAGGATCCGTTAAACTTGTCATTTTCCCCGTTTTGTGCAAACTCCTTTTTTGCTTAGCTTCTGTTATTTTCTCCTTTCTCTTTCTTGAGCAGTGTTCCTTAAATATTTGAGCAAATCTTCCAGTTGTTGATCACATGGTCTATGCTTTTGTTAAGACTTCTCGCCGTTTAAGATTTGTCCACGTAGTCAGAGAGTTGAGAGTCTTCATATCTTCAGATAGTTTGATATATCTCATCATCTTGATCAGAGAATATGTGTGTTCAGAAGATTGAATTCATACTTTCAGATGATTCATGATCTTTCAGATGATTACTTTGACTTAGCTTGATATTACCAGATTCAACAAATACTTCTTTCAGATGATTGCTTCAAGCCTGTTTTAGTTCTTCAGATTGAGAACACTTTCAGCAAGTTTCTTTCTCTTAGCAAAATTTCTTCTTCTTTTCTTCAGATGATTGCAACTCTTGTTCTTCTTTGTCTCTTCTTATTCTTCTGTGATTCAGATGGATAAAGATGTTGAATTTAACAAACTTAGTTCAAACATCTTTTTGTTTATTTTGCTTGTTCAGACTGATTCGTTCTGATCAATAGTAGATGCAGTAGGTCTGTGCATGCAATTGCTTTTTGTTGCAGGTACAGCAGCAGTTGCAGAGTTTCCTTATTTGTGCAAATTATTTGAACGAGGTAGAAAAGTGATTTTGATTCTTGAGCTGGATAAGGTTAGTCCATTTGAAAGACCGTTCTTCATCCTTAGCAACGTCTTCAAAAAGTCAAACCTCGAATCTGATACTTTCCACCTTCAGATGCACAGAGTGCTTCAGATGATCTTCGAATCTTCAGATGATAGTCACTCTTCATACGAAATCAAGTTCTTCTATTGTCTTCAAGTCTTCAGACGATGAATATGATTTAGATCTTCTTTTTCTTCTCCTCTATTATCCTTCTGATGCTTGACTTCAGATGATCAAGGCTTCTTCAGGTCTTCAAATTGTCTTCAGATCTTCAGTGCTTCTTCAAGTCTTCAAATTATCTTCAGATCTTCAAATTGTCTTTAGATCTTCAGTGCTTCTTCAAGTCTTCAAATTATCTTCAGATCTTCAGTTTGTCTTCAAGTCTTCATATTGTCTTCAGATGATCAAGTTTTTACTTTTCTTCAGATTCAATGATTCACTTCATCTTCTGATTCGCATCTGTTCTTCTATACTTCAGATGAGTACTTCAACTTGTGACACAATCTACAAAACAATACCTTTCTTAGTAGCACCTGTTTTCTTTTAATCTAGTCTAATTTGTTAATCATTAAAACCTAAGGATACTGAGTCTTAAGTTAAGTTTGAATGCTCAGACTAATTCTTAGACTCAACAGATTGATTGTTTCCCACACTATATTTGTATAGTTGTACTCGCTGAGACTGTAGTCTCACCCCACGTTTCGGGGATATACTCTAGTTGTGCAGGTAATCCCAGATGATGATAAATTAAGGAAAGGAATGGTGGAACTGAGTATTACTCCCGGTGGAAGTCTCATTTAGTAGAATTAGTTCTTATGTAATGATAGATAGTTAAATACGTGTATGTATTTTCGGTCCTGGCCAAGGAGGCCCTATTATGATATTAGTGAATTCATGTTATTAAACTGTGCTAGTGGTTTTACTGAATTTCAGGTTAAGTTTGAAATTGGTATACATCCAGTTTTTAGGGGAGACTCTGCCGGACTTCCGGTATGAGTCTTATGAACCATAATACTCCAAGTGTAGGTTCCTTCCCTAAGTTTAATTAAGATCTTCAGTTTGTATGAGTTTATGATGTATGTATTAGTAACCGCTTAAGCTAATCGTTGGGAAGCCTAAGCGAATGTTTAACGATATCGAAATTGAGCAAAATGATTTCTGAAATTTAGGAATAGTATCTCCAACGGGCATTATTTCTGAGTTGGGAAATTAGGACGTTACAATTATAACTTTTATATTCATCTCATATAAGTGAAAGACTTGAATGGTTAAATAATGAAGTTATTGAAAATCCTATTAAATATATATAAAGAATAATATAATAATTAAATTTGACAATAATAATGAAATTAAGTAAAAATTAAGGAACTTACCTTAATTAGTTAAGAAGTGTTTTTAATATTTTAAAAAATGCTCAATATACTTAATGCTTGTTTAATTTAAAATGAAAAGAGAAAAGGGGAAAGAAACATTTTTAACAGATTTTTGGTTTAACAGTTAATCATTTGAATAATTTACTACTAACACTAAACATGTTAGATTTATAAATTTCTTGACATAAAATATACCAAATACATTATTTATATTAAATCTATTAAAATATTGTTTTAGCAATTCGACTGATATTGAACAATTTTCTATATATGTTTTGAATATATATATTTTTAAAAATTTAAGTTTTTTTCAAGAGAGAAGAGTGTAATTTACCATTTAAAATATTAATGCATTTTTATGTAAATTTTTTTCATGTATGATTTATTTGTACGCTATAATTCAAATATTAATAAGTTTTCTAGTAAAACTTTCATTCTCATTTGATTTGATTTTATCACATAAATTAATTATTATTAAGATTTTTTTTCTATATTTCAACATGAAAGTTAAATGATTGCCCCTATAAATGATCAATGTTAAAATTTAAAAGGTCGGTGATCATAGTATTGGTGTGTTTTCATTCAAAATTTTTATTTTTACTTATTATAAGCATTTACCACCTATAATATACATTTAAATATTAATACATTTTATAAAATATATATTTAATTATATCAAGGTTACATAAATGAAAAAAAAAATTGCATGAGATTTTTACTTTTTTGGTATAGACATGAGTGTTATGTTTTACAATCATTTAAAAATACATTTATATAAAATCAACACTAAATGAAGAAAATCATTCCCACTCAACACTAAATGAAGAAAATCATTCCTACTTTTGTAATCTTTTCTCTCAATTATTTTTTTAATAAAACTAAGAAAGTGGGTTTTAAGAATGATGCTTAAAGGTTTTCCTCTATTGTATAGATATAGAAGTGCAAGCTAGTGGTATGTATTAGATTTCGTGAAATAGCATTACATATTATGTATTGTAAATAGGAAGCACTGAAAAACACCGTAACAATTCTTCTCATCAAGCTATATGAATTAAATGTGGTATTTGATCTTCAACAATTGATATACATCACATTAGATAAAATTGAAAAACATAACATACGTCGACTTTAAAACATGTTATTTTTACAAATTTATGCACAACATAAAACATTAAAGCTAATCATCACTTGTCGATAATGTGATCATGTCCTACTAAAGAGTAATTTCTATTTACATTGTAATCTACATGTAAATCACTATGTATATCACTAACATGAATCATATGATCCAAACCGCAAATGACACCTAATTTAACATTTACTTATTACAGTTAACACTAAGTTCAATAGTTGGCATTCACTTAATGTTTTTGTGGTAAAAAATTGACCACTTGGTATATTCTCAAGGGAGCTTTCATCAATGTCTTGAAACACAGTGTCAAAGTCAGCTATAATAGATAAAATCTGATACAAAATTATTTAATCCTTAATTTATTCTATACAGTGTCCCAAATTAGAGATATGAATGTTTCATTTCCAAATAATTATATAGTTAAAATAATTACCTAACCACAAACATTGTCGCATCAATCATCGGTCTTCTTAGGACAGTCATGGCCTCCAGAATCACTCATCATACACCACATTTTTTTCTATGTTTGTGTTCACTCTGTTGAATCTAAATCCAATGGTAGCACACGACTTGGGGAGCAATGAAAGCAGATCGATCGCTACTTTATGACCCACCAACAGATCCAAATCTTATTAGGGTGATTGAAGTTCTTAGTGGAGAAACAACGTTGAAGAGTAAAAGGAAATGAAAAGAAATAGTATATGTAAAGAAAGAGGAAAAGGGGTAAAGGGTTTAGGATTTTTGTGGTAAAGAGTAGAGACAGAGAGTGAAAGGCAAAGAAGGAAGTTGGGTTGCAGGATTCTTCCTCCTCACTTTGGTCGTTTCTTTGTATTGCTCAGTCTTCTTCTCTTACTAATTAACACTACACAAGAGATGTTGTTATGAAATGTCAATGCCACTTTTTGAAAATATATAAAGATATATATATATATATATAACGGAAACTAAAAAATAGGTCTCTCCCTCTTCTCTTCTCTTCTACGACAGGAAGCAGGTGGTGTCTATGGTGCATTTAAATTTTAGTGTATCACCGGTGATACAATTTATTTTCATCGTTAGATTGTTAAAATTTTCATTGGACGATTGAGATTTGTGACCAGTAACCTGTTATCTTCTTTTAGTAGTTAGTTTGTTTTTTTTCTTATCAGTCCTTTATGAAGTAAAGAAAGTATTTTAATATATTTATCATTTAGTACTTTATTCAAAAAGCCATTCCAGAAATCAGGTTTATAGGAAAAAAAAGGACGAACGAGAAGCAAGTTTTCCAGAAGCATTGAAAAGATAATGTTAATAGAAGTAGCACCATCAAGAATTGGACAGTATTACAAATTAAACATGCTATGACAGTATTTGATGTGTACAAGAAATAAATCTGAACTTGATATATAGATTTACATTGTTTTATTTCATCCAAAATAGTTATATTAATTTATTTAAATATATAAAAGAACTCATCAATTGAAAATATGTGACAACCTGGCAAAAACTATATGTGTTTGTAAAATTTAAAAAATAAACTTTTTGAAAAATAATATTTATTTCAACATTATTATTTATAATTAATATCTAATTATTGTTAACAAGTATTTTAATGATATTGATTAAAAAATCAATAAATAAAATAAAATATATAAATGTTAAAAATTTAACATTTCATTAAATATATTCTATTTTAAAATTTTTAATACTAATTAGAATTTGACCAATGTAAATATTTAAATATGATCCTTCCCTTATTACTTTAATTTGTGTAATCCTAACAACTTTAAAGCATGCTGATTAGGATGCGAGCTTGACAGTCAAGGAAAACGATATTAAATTTTGTCACAATATATGAATAGAATCAACATATATTGTGCATTATTGCTTTATGAGATGGTATGGACCATGGTGATGAAATAAATTATCTCACATCGAATTTAAATTTTCTGAAACACGAGATAAAAAGCATAAATTAAAATCATGAAAGTCGATAAATTAAAAAAAATTAGGAGAATGGTTTGACACATTTTTATATATTTATTCACAAATTTGTATTTTATAAAAATTTAAATCATTAGTTTTTTTAAAAAAAACTTTTAAAATTCATTTTTCCTTTTCTAAACTACAAAGTGTAACATTCCGAAAATTGGACCTAAGAAGAATCTAGAGGAGAGCTAGGAGCGGATTGAGAACTTGAGGGTGAGGGAATGGATTGCGAGGGAAGACATGAGGTTTAGTAAGAGTTCATGAATGTCAAGGGAAATTTAGAAGGAGAGCTAAGTGGGAATGGTAGGTTACTAGAAGAAGTTAGTGAGGAGTGTTATGAGATAGAACCACCCAAGTTGTAGTTAAGTTTAAAAACAAATTAAATGGGAGTTAAGTGCCTAAACCTTAGGAATGGAGAAAAGAGAGGAATTCTGAGTGCAGGAGAGAGCGCTCAAGTGCGCGTCTATTGAATCAAGGGGGTTTCTGACTTAAGCGTGCTCAAGCGCGCGTCTCTGTTGCACCAGGGGAAATCTCTGACTTAAGCGTGCGTCTCTGCAACATCAGGGGGTGTCTCTGTTGGAGTGCGCTCAAGCGCATTAAGGCGCGCGCGAGAATCTGGTTTTTAAAACAGAGCGTTCCACATCTTTTCTTCATTTTTCACCCTCTTCCTAGGGTTTTCTAGAGTGAGAGAGAGAATCTTAGAGAGAGAAAGTGAGGGAAAGGAGGAGCAAAGCTAGCTTGGAGCTTTCCCCGCCCCTTGGGGCTTGGAGATCATCTTCCTCTTCTGCCCATGTTCATTAGTTTTCTCCATTAGAGGTGAGTGTGGTTCACCCACTCACTTTCATTTTGATTGAATGCCCATGTATGCTCCCTAATCTCTTTTCCCTTTCTTCTATTTTTGATTGTGGTTGATTAGAGGTCAATCTAGGGTTGATTGTTGGATTGATTTGGTTATATATTGTTATGGCTTAAACCCTAGGTTAGAGGATTTGGGGATTTTGTGAAATTGTGGATTGTTCATGTTGAAACCATGGAAATGTTGTACATTCATGCACATGCTCATGCTCATGAAATTATTATCAATTCTCATGTCACCATTCATTCATGTTTTGAAACGAAATTGATTTGGGTCCTTTAGACCTCATGTTACACTTAATGACTTTTGAATCCTTGGACTTCATGTTTAAAAGTAATTATTTGAGTCCTTGGATTTCATGTTTAAAATGATTTGGGTCTTTAGACCTCATGCTAAATAACAAGACTTGGGTCCCTAGAATTCATGTTTAAAGATGATCTTCGAGTCCTTAGACTTCATGTTAAAGATTACCTTTGGGTCCATGGACTTCATATTAAAGAGAATCTTCAAGTCCTGGGACTTCATGTTTAAAAGAGGAATTTAATGTTTGAATCTATCACAGTTAAGGGTAAGGTCTTTTTGGCCTTCAGGAACGACGGTTTTTGTTAGTCTGAGCTCAGTCTAGCCTCATGGTTACAGTGAAAAGATCCCTTGGGTGTTGAGTAAAACACTTCATGGCTAACATTGCATATATGATTGTCAGTGTGATGGCTAACATTGCATGTATGACTGCCGTTGTGAATGTTTTTATGAACTGATCAAGTTATGCCATATTTGTTGCATATCATGTTCTTGTTCCCCCGCACTACATATTTTGCCACAATCTCATCTCATGATGTGGGAATTATATTTAGTTGTGCAGGTGGCTGTCCAGATGCTTGACTGGAGAGTTAAGGGCTCATTGGATGGATTGTTTGTAGCCTTGTTATTGTAACCACATTTCTGGAATTGTAGTTTAATGGATAGGATGTAAATTTGTAGCGTTGAAGTTAAGCCACTGAGTGGCACTTTGATGATAATCATTGAATTATATTTGATTAATTTATGCTTAAGTAACAGTTGGATTAACTAAGCGTTGTGATGGAATGTTGTGGATATCGATAATGCGCGAAATAATTTCAAGAATTTGGAAATGGTGCTCCCAACAGGCATTATTTCTGAATTCGGGAATTAGGACGTTATACAAAGCAATGATTAATATTAACAATACAATCAACAACAATAAGTCTTTGATGGTTACGTGGAAATAATTATATAAACTAAACTATGCTATAATATCTCGTCATAAACTATATATAATGATAAATCATTTAACTTTTTTAAATTTGCCTTATATTTTTAATTGGCTTAAATATATTTTTGGTCCCTACAAAATTAGCGAATTTTATGTTTAGTCCCTATAAAATTTTTCACCCAAGTTTAGTCCCCCATTTATTTTCCGTCACCAAATTTAGTCCCTGCCGTTAGTGGAGGATTGTTAAGTGATGATGTGGCAGTTTGTCCATCCTAGTAAGCAGTGCTGACATGTCTCCAAGTGATTACGTGGCATCCACATCATATGTCTTTTTATTTTACCTTTATTTTAAAACATGATGAAAATTATTTTTCAGATTTAAAGGTAAATTAATATTTGTTTAGGGTTACGAAAGGGTATTGAACGACTACATTTTGCTCTGTGCTAACATCAGAGGCGTTGTCGTAAGGAGCTAAAGGCATCGAGGAAGCAAAGAACGGTGGAGAAGAAAGGAGTCACAGTATCATAGCAAATTGTAAGAATCGGAGATAAAGGATTACTGCAACACGATGATGAGGTCCGTTGTATCTGCACCGGAGAAAAGGGTCCCTCCTGCGCACAGTGCTTCGTCTTCCTCAGCTGCAATGACGAAGAATAGCATCTGCAGGTGTGGAGCAAAGGTCGTGTTGATCAAGTCTAAGACTGTCACGAACCCGGGGACTTTGTATCCACAGCTGCAGATGTTGTTCTTCATCATTGCAGCTGAAGAAGATGAAGCACTGTGCGCAGGAGGGACCCTTTTCTCCGGTCCTAAACAATTCTAACCTTAGGATAGGAATCTTAGGACTCTAGGAACCTTTAGGAAAGAAATAATTTTTCATAGTGCTTTAAATTAGATTGCATGTGGTTAGGATTCTTTGTGAGTTATTCATGTTTGCTCAGGTGGTAGTTTTTGAGTTTTCAATGATTCCTGCAAATTATTTTGTTGGTGCATGTATGCTTAATTAATTGCTCTAATATTTTTACATGCCCACACATAAATGATTGTGCAATATTGTATGTTACTGATGACATGATTTTTGAGCATGAGTTTGATTCTCACTTTGCCTGTTTAGAATTGTTTAGGACCTGCTTTAACTGATCACTTTAGCATGTCTTAATTAATTAATTGGAATTTATTAGGTAATATTTAAAATCAAAATTTTTATGCACATTTGTTTGGTTAATTGATTGCTCTAAGCATTGAAATTTATTGGCCATTTATTTCATAATTATAAGCAATTAAATATTATGATGCATAAATAATTTGGAGTTGCTTTTGCTTTGCAGATGGTTCGCACAAAGAATGTCAGTGATGCTAGTTCCTCTAGGAGGGGCACAGGGGGTGCCAAGAGGAAGGCCCCCCAGAGGGAACCTGAGTTCGACCCTCATCGCTTCAAGGACCTCAAGTCCTTTGAAGCATACACTGACATTGCTGATTGCAAGTTCATCCTGGAGCGACCAGTCATCCTCCAGGAGGGGGAATATGAGGAGTTCTCCGCTGAGATTCACAGGAGGCGATGGGACCGCCTTAGTCGCCCTGACAACTACTTCGATCCAGACATTGTCAGGGAATTCTATGCTAACGCTATTGGAGACCACGACGTTAACTACAGGAGGGAGTCCTATGTTCGAGGACAGGTTATCGGATTTGATTGTGATGCAATCAATGCACTTTTAGGACATCCCATAGAGGAGGACAGAGACCTCGTGGTGTGCTAATACCACGAGAGGATGCAGGCTGTGGGGCTTCATGGCAATGACCCCCTTGACATCGAGACTGCTCAGCTGCTATGCTTACCAGGGCGTTCCTTTGAAAGGAATGCATATCAGGAGGCTGCTAGGATCTACAGGAAAGATATGAGGAGCATAGCTCAGATGTGGACAGTACTGATACTGGCCAACATTCATCCTACCGGGCATGTTTCTGATCTAGTTATGCCCATGGCCCACCTCATCTACACTATTCTCACTGTCGCCGTTATCGATGTCTCACGGGTCATCACCCAGAAGATATCAGACTTTGCATCTTCTGTGGGGCGCCGGACGCCTAACTCCAAGACCAGGCTTGGCTTCCCTTCTCTCAGCACCTCACTCTGCAGATCTAGGGGTGTAGAGGTGAACCTCAGGGTTCGCATCGCACTTCCCATGACCAGAGCATACATTGAAGCCAATTGTATCCCGGCTGAGGAGTTACAGGTTGAGGAGCAGCAGCAGCATCATGCACCACCACCACCACCACCACCACCACCAGCAGCAGCAGACATGGATGCTCCAGTCTGGGCCCAACGACTTGAGGCACAGAACACTCATTTGATGGCTCAGATGTCCACTATTCACCGAGCAGCTGTTCATTTTCAGAGTAGACATTATCAGGCTCGTGTGGACCCCATGACCCCTGCACAGTTTCATGATTTCTTACAGTGGCCTGGGGACAGGCCTATTTTCCCAAGGGGATGGAGCAGCAGCTTACATGTATCAGGACCAGGATGAGGACTGATTGTTTTCTTTCCTATTTGGTGTTTTTTCTTCTTTTTTCTTTTTTTTTTCTTTTTCGTTTTATTTTCTTATTTTCTTATTTTCTTTTGATATGTATTGTATATCACTGATACATTATCTATATTAGGCAGTACTTATTTTGTTATTTTCTGCTTTTCTGTTAAATTTTTAAATTTTTAGGACCTTAGAAATTAGGATTTAAGGTAACTTTTTCAAATTCTCTGTAATTAAGTAGTTTAACTAACCAGATTAGGAAAGATGATAGGGTTTTGTGATTAACTCCATAATCAGTTAGGATTAGGATACTTCTCAGAATGACCTATCAGGATAGTTAATTAAAACCAGTAAGTGCTTTATCAAGGAATTTTAGCCAATAACCGGTGAGCTGAGAGCCCAAACACTAAAATTGAGAACTTTTCACCGCTGCTTGTCAATTGTTATTGCTTGAGTTTCTGAATTTTGTCTTGCTAGTAGAAGATATGGAAGTGACAAAGGCATATTTTGTGATTATAATATTTTGCTCAGTGCCAAATAGCCAACCTTGATTAAATTTTTCCAATATTTGATTGCCCAGTTGAGCCTTAATATTTCTTTTGATGCACCCCAGCCATGATTAATGATCATACCATGTCCCTTCACACTTGGGATAGAGAGCAAGGTGCACCACAACAACATGGGACAAAAGGTCGGTGAATTGAAAGGTCAAAGAGATTCAAAGAGCAGGCACAAGAAATCACAAAGAAGAATGCTCCCTCATAAATAAATTCTCTATGTTATTGTATTTTATAAAAAAAAACTGCACAAAAGTGTGGAATTGAATAAGTTGGGGGGGGAGTACTTCTTCAAACAAAGAGGCCAGCTGAAAAAGGGTGACAGTTCAAGAATAACTTGGTGAATTGAGAGAAGTTCTAAAGCACAACCAAAAGATGCTCTCTATTCAAAGTGTTCATTGCATATCCAGAAAAACCATAATTTCTTGATAGCCCAGCTTCATTACAACCAAAGAAAATACCTTTTGATCCATGTTAACTGCTTGCAGGTTTAGATATTGGAAACGACTATCAATTCTAGTGGTTCAACAGTGGTGAAAAAGATTGAGGGAAACACTTACCCGTGAGAACTCTATTTTATTATTTCATGAGCTCTCTGTCTATAATATTGGTAATCTTATTCTGTGCTTAATTCCTAACTTCCGCGCTTGCGCCGGAGTTATAGGCTAGTTTCGACTAGGATTGAGGATGGGGGAGCGGATTCTGAAGAAACCCATTCTCTGAGTGAATAAGAGGACTCGGTAGCTACTGAACCGAAACATAGGCGTTGCTAGTGATTGATGGGTAGTGTGAGTACTCTAATGAAGGGCGTCTACAGGATAGGCATGGTTATTAAATTACCGATAGCAAAGAATTAGTTTATTGTCAATCCAGGAAGTGATAACGTGGATGTATTCTAATGAGTGATGGGTAGTGATAGTACTCTAGCGAAGGTGCGTCCAGAGGAGTAGGCCTCGTTTATCAATTAATTCTTTTACAAACGGAATAAAAGAAAGAAAAATAAACTGAGGGTAAGTCTGTCGCCTGGGAGAGCCCGCATGGATTACCTTTGAGTGTGTGAGGCCGCTGATAACTCAGGGTCTTAGCAATATAGTTTGTCTACAGTGTTATAGAGTAAACCTAAAATAATAGATAGTTTTTACATGCACGAAGGGTGTGATGATATGAAGTCCAATCCTAATCCAAGTAAAGTGTCTCTAACTTTTCCTTTCTATTTCTATTGATTATTAATTTGCAATTTATATTTTCCGCACAAAATACTCTCATAAATCCATTGTTTTTAGATCACGACTATACGTGAATTGACTGTTCCTTGTGGATATGATAATTCTTCTTACTATTATACTACTGGATTTTTGGTTCGCTTGCCAGAAACCCATCACGCACGCGAGTTTGTTTCCTTAAAACAGAGCGTGCAACCCCCCTTTCTTCATTTCCACCTTTTCTCCTAGGGTTTTAGAGAGAGAGAAAGAGAGAAAAGGAAGAAGAAGATCGAGATTGAAGATCCTTCATCACCTCCTAGGCTTGTGCTCAACCTCCTCCTCCTTCCTTCTCCTCAATTGTTCCTCTATTTAAGGTGAGTGAAGCTCACACACTTTCACCTCATCTCATGTATGTTCTCCCACATGAACCCTACCTCTTATCCTCCCTTTCTAGAGCTTGTTTGTGGATGTTTGAATGATTGATTTTATGGGTAGTTGATGTATGCAGACTATGTTAGGGTTTTGTTCTGGAAGTTGATCTTAGGGTTCGATTTGGGGGTTTTATCTTGAGATTCACATGCTTGGAGTGGAATTTGTTAGCGCAAAACCCTCTAAGATTTGGTTTTAATGACAATAAACCTGTTGATCAAAATTAACGTTTTCTGTTCTTGAAGTTACTGACGTTTTGTGTGAGATCTTGGAAAGACAGGATTCTTATGCTTAGTAAAGAACTCAGAAAGATCAGAGGAACCACGACCAAGCTCAAACTGAGATTGAGAGGCAACTAGAGATTGAGACTGGTAGTAATCCTCAGACTTAAGTTGAAGATAAAGATCAGTCTGAGATTGAGCAATCAATGCAAGTCTTTCCTGAGATTCAGAAAAATCAGAATCCTAATGATAAGAAACATCAGACTTCGGAATTGTCTTTGGAGAATGGGCAAAGCTTAAAATGGATGAATTTGAAGATAGCCTAAGTTGAGAGAGATTCACATCAGAATAAAGTCTTAGCTGCAGTCAGAAAGAGTCTCTACTAGAAATGCCAACCATCAAGTCAAGTCAAGATGAGCTCAAACAGTGAACTAAGTTGCATCAAGAAGACCAAGATTTGAGACTCAAGATAAGCAGAAATATAAAAGATAAATATCTGAGATGTCTTGTTTCTACTAACAGTGTGCTCAAGTGTTTGCAGAATTTAGCTTCTCATATTGCAGGATAATTTTCTCATGTGTTTGGACAAGCTGAGATGCTAAGGAGACTTGCAATCTAAAAAAAACTTGAGACGCAGACTTAACATCTGATGAAGACTCAAGCACAGATGCTATCTCATGTTCAGATGCAGACTCAGTCTAAGAATCAGCTTGAGACAAATGCTCAAAGAAGAGAGTCATGTACAAACTTAAAAAAAAGGATCAAAAGTCAGATGCAAGATCTGCCAAGAGATGAGACTCTAACTTAGCTTCAGAATCAAAAGATAAGATCAGAATAAAAGATGTTAAACAAAGAAGAGATTCAAAGTCAGCTTGAGACAAGCTCAAACTGTAAAGTCAGATTGAGACAGGCCCAAATTCATTGTAAGATCATACTCAGTCCAAGCATGACAAAGAAGCACTTTGAAATATGAAGCTGAGCAAAGATGAGATCCAAAGTCAGACTTGAGATGCAGACTCAACTTGAGATATAGAATCAGACTTGAGACGCAGAGATCAGATGCAGTCATGAGACTCGGACTTGAGACGCAGAGATCAGATGCAATCATGAGACTCAGACTTGAGACGCAGAGATCAGATGCAAACATGAGACTCAGACTTGAGACGCAGAGATCAGATGCAGTCATGAGACTCAGACTTGAGATGCAGAGATCAGATGCAAACATCAGACTCAGCTCAGACAGAGTCTCATCAGCAAAAGCAAGTCAACGCAAGTACACTGTCGCAGCAGAGACTGCACCAGAAAAGTACTGATCTCAAGTCAGAAAAGTGAAAAACAACCTCTCTCTCTTCTAACGGCTAGTTTTCTGAAGACTATAGAAGGAAGTCTCATTATGGTGAGACGTGTGAGAGATACAGTGAGACTCAGCAGAGATGCGGCTGCACAACCAGAAAAATCTGTCTCAAGTGAATCTCAACCTACCTACCTATGCTATCTTAGCCAATATCATGTAGTAGGTTTAGCTCTTGTTTTGTACTGATTTGTATACACTCTTTGAGTGATTTAGAGAACTACCATCTAGCTGAGCTCACGGTTTATCCATACCTTGTATGTAGACTAAGCTACATCAATCACATCTCATCTCATATCACCAAGTCTCAACTAATTCAGAAGGTGCCTGAGCTTAGTGTGAGCAATTGTAAAGCCTAGAGAGGCACTATAACAAGAATACTCACTGAGTTTCCTGGAGAGGCAGTTAACACAAAGAATACTGCATGCGTTGCCTGGAGAGGCAGTTGAAAACAAAGAATACTGCATGAGTTGCCTGAAGAGGCAGTTGAGAACAAAGAATACTTAAGACTCAACCAAGGTAGGAGTGCCTATGCTTGGTGTGAGGGACGTCCTGAAGAGGCTGTAAGAATACTTGTAATTGACGGGTTTGTCAATAGTGGAAATCTCACGAGTTGTGAGAACTGGACGTAGCCCAAGGTTGTGGGTGAACCAGTATAAATCTCAGTGTGCATCTCTCCTCCTTTATCTCTTTATTTACATATCACATATCTAATACCTGAGACTTATCTGTTTGAAACAAATTACATTTGATTAAATCTCTTCACAACTAAGATCTGTCTCTGCATCTCATCTTACATCTCAAGTCTATCTCATCTCAAATCCCATCTCAACTTGAGATCAATCAGTAGTCTCACTCATTCTCTTTTAAGGTCTTAACATTTGTTGAGTTAATTAATCTTACATATCAAATATGTTTTCTAAACTAAATCAAATCTATTCAGAGATAATCAAGTCTCATTAATTAACAAATCATCTTTACTTGATTGCAAAATTATTGTTTAGACAACATCTCATCTAACCTATTTGAGACTCCAAGTGTCAAACTTGAGATCACGTCTCAGCTTGAATTTAAGTGTGTATTTCAGGTATAATATTTTCAAGTCTCTATTCAACCCCCCTTCTAGAGACGTTCAGCCAACTTCAGAATTGTTACTATGGAACTGCTTAGATCTATTATGTGTTGTATGTTATCTATACATGTAATAGTGCTATATGTAGATTTATCTTGAGACATGTGTTATTTGTGATGTTTGAGCCATTGCATATTTTGGCCTCTGGCCCCAATTAAGACTGAGAAAATGATTTTTGGCTTCGGCCCTGAGAAAATGGCTTCGACCCTTTTGGCTTCGTCCTGAGTTAACCTAAAGAGATAAGATTGATTTAAGAAATTGATTTAAGACTTGGGTGATTAGTATCCAGATAATAAGGGTGATTAGTACCCAAGGGAGACGTTCCTTATAGTCTGAGCTCAGGTCTAGCCACAAAGATATAAGTGATAAGACCCCGTTGGTTGGGTAATGTCAACCCATCGGCTGGGTTATGCCGATCATGTGCATTCATGTTTAAGTTTCTGATCATGACAAGTTATTTAGTGTTGAGTTACATTTATATGATATTGCAATTGAGTTAAGACATAAAGTGACGATGCAAAGGGACTAGAATAGTTATGTATGACTTATTGAATTGTGCTGGGTGTTGCATTTCATATGCCTGTTTCCCCCACACTGCTTGTTGCATGCTTTGCACACTGAGACCGTAGTCTCATATATATTTTAATTATGCAGGACATTCCAGCTATATGTTCAGATGGAAGAGGAGCTCTTGGAGTGGATTCATCCACTCCCAATGGTCAGAAAGAGATTCTTTAAGGAGAATTAAATGTAATTAGAAGGATTAATGTTGTATTAAAGTAGAGATTTTAGATTAGCCATGGAGGCTCAGATGAAGTTAATAACTATATTTTGCTATTATCAATTGAATTGGTGGAATTTTCTAGATTTCAAGTTAAGATGGAAGATTGGGAAATATCCAGTTTTTAGGAGAAACTCTTCCGGATTTCCGGAAGAAATTTTATAAACCATAACTCCCTAAAGTGTAGGTTAGTTCCATAAACTTCGAATGAAGGTTTTGTATTGAAAGCAATGATGTATGAGTTTTATGGAAGCTTAAGCAAACGTTGGATTGCCTAAGCAATTTTGTAATTTGCTTGATGATATTGAAAATGACGCGAATTAATTTAAGAAATTTGGAATAGTGTTTCCAACGGACATTATTCTGGAATTAAGAAATTAGGACGTTACACTTAACATAAATTTTCCACAATTTTACGACGAATATAACTATTTATTTGAAATTAATTCACCATAATTACGTTTTATTTCAAAAAACACTAAAATTGATTCTAGTGTTTCTCTTACCATCCCAAACATCCCCTTTGATCACCATGACCAAATTCACACACCAACTTTGCATTCACTTCCACTAACCCCAAATAGACACTTAGGGTTTAAGCTTCTATCCTCTTACCCACCCCATCATGCAACTCATTAAACTACCTACGCCGAAACCCTACCAAAACACACTACATTGATTTATCACGCATAAGGTGCTTAACATGAATTTTCCACAATTTCACGGTGAATATAACTATTTTCCCTTAATTATCAACAAATTATTTGAAATTAATTTACCATAATTACGTTTTATTTAAAAAAATACTAAAATTGATTTTAGGGTTCCTCTTACCACCCCAAACATTCCTCTCACCGTGACGAAATTCACACACCAACTTTACACGCACTTCCACTAACCCCAAATAGGCACTTAGGGTTTAAGCTTCTATCCTCTTACCCACTCCATCATGCAACTCATTAACCCACCTACGCTGAAACCCTACCAAAACACACCATGTTGATTTACCACGAATAAGGTGCTTAACATAAATTTTCCACAATTTTACGGTGAATATAACTATTTTCCCTTAATTATCAACTATTTATTTGAAATTAATTCACCATAATTACGTTTTATTTAAAAAAAAACACCAAAATTGATTCTAGTGTTCCTCTTACCATCCCAAACATCTGTTTTGATCACCATGACCAAATTCACACACCAATTTTGCAGAAAATTCATGTTTAAGAATATATTTACACTAATGCCAAATGCACATGTGCATTTTGTTGACGACTTACCAACCATAAAATGTGCATGCACATTTTCCTGAGTCTATACATGATAACAAAAACGCATGCGCAATTCCAATGGCAGTCATACGGGTTTATAACATATTTGCTTTAATTGTTATTTAACTAATAGTACTTCAAGTATGCAGGTGTGGCTGGACACTTATTGAATTCTATTATTTAATCAGACACGACCCTTAAATAAAAGTTAAATTTTTATATTATGAAATATGGTCATAGAGGGAGGGGGATTAAAGGACATATGGGAACGATGAACAGAACATGAATTCTCATTTCTCAATCCTATAACGCCAATCTTCAATCTCGTGCTCAATCATTGCAATCCACACTCAATGCTTCCAAGGTTACCTATTTCGATATCTATACACGTATTCTGGATATGGTTAAAAACCAATCCAAATACAATAATTAATATAATTCATTCAATTTTCTATTTATTCCTTTTTTTATTTTGTGTTTTCTTGTGTTAGTTTTGCTCATGAATTTTGTGAAGGGTTTGAACAATCACTTAAAGGATGTTGTGGTAAAGGGTTATTGGAGATGTGTCTTGTTTGAATAAATTGATCTAACTTCAAGGATGTTGTCCACCTTACAATTGGAATGGAATTTTATAGATTTTGTTTTATAAATTTATATTTCGGATTTTTAATTGTAAGGAAGTAAAACAAAGTACGTTGTTCTGTGTGTGGTGCTTTCGTTAAAGTGATCATGTCGAACTTGTTCAAGTTATAGGTGATGATTAGAAATTGGAATATTAGAAAGGGAAATATTCGTGAGAAATGAGGATGGTTAGATGAAGATTAGTTGGGCTTTGGAATGGGGTAGATGGCTAGATGAAGATGATGGTCGTTGGAATGAACTAGAATTATTTTTTCAGATGAACAATTTCAATTTTTTTTTATCAAGGAACGATTTCTTTTATGCTATAACTAATATTTTGCTCATAAGAAGTGTCATTACACAGACGAAGTTAGTGTTGCCAGCACTTGACCAAAGAAAAGTATTGCCAGCACTCGCCTTTTGTTTGCTACCACATATGAGCTTTATCCTTCCATGGTTTTCTTGCACCTTCATTCCGAGCACCTAAACGGAGAAAATGGTGGGCACGAATTGCTCGACTTTAACAATGGTAAAAGCATTTTGCGGCCAGAGGGAAAAAATAAAGTTCAAGATCTATTATGAAGGGGCTACAATGCAATTTGTAAAAGTATTTTTTGATATTATTTTATTCAACTTTTAAATGTATTAACTGGATAAAAACTCCCTATAATAGGTTGAAAATGTGCACCATGTAACGTCCTAATTTCTAATCCGAAGATTTAGTCCGTTGGAAACCAAATCTCGAATTTCTGAAATTATTTCGCGCCATTTAGATATCGGACAACTTAAGCATACATCATTCAAGCTACCAACGCTCACTTAAATAACATATGATGACAAAATCTGAACAAATATGCATAATACTGCCAAAATGGCTACAGTTATCCAATACATAACACCAACCTGAGGATACCCCATTCATGTGTCCTGACGTAAAAGAGAGTAAAGGACACACATGTACAGTCATATCCCCTCCCAAAAGAATATAAAATCCATACGACCAAGTATAACATTTATCAAAAAGGGCTACACATGCCCACTACAACAAATGATAACCAACAGTTCCAACCTCCTAGCTCATGGGCCTGTGCGTGGAGGTACCGACGTATCTAGAATGTGGTCCACGAAACGTGTGGTGAGACAGGGTCTCAGTGAATAAAGCATGCGGCAGTTAGTGAAGGGAAACAGACATATGCAATGTGCATATACTAGGGTAAAGCAGTAAACATAAACTCTATTATAATCAACATATTCTGAATATCTCTAGTGTTATGCATGAACTACATTTCCCTGCAATACGGGGTCTTATCTCTATCTCTGGGGCTAGACCTGAGCTAAGACTACAAGGAACGTCTTCCTTGGGGACGAATCCCACTATTACTCTGGGGACTGAAGTCCAAATTTTACTCCGGGGAACGAAGTCCAATTACTCTGGGGACCGAAGTCCGTTATCTCTTTCTTAATCTATGGGGGCTAAAGCCCAAGTTCTTATTAATCAAAGCACAGGTACAACATGATCATAATACAAAATATATTGCAGTAAACTAATGTAAAGTTGGAAAATCCTAATTCGAATCCCTAACATCAATCTGTAATCACAATCTAAATGTAAATCTCCAAGCAAACCCTAGCATCATGCTCATATCTAAGCTACCAACAATTAAATCACACAACAATCACATACAAGATCTAGAAAGGGGAAGATAAGAGTTAGGGTTCATGAGGGAGAGCATTCACCAAATGAAGTGGAAGTGTGTGAGCTTTACTCACTTTAAATGGAAAAACAAAAGAAAGAGGAGGGAGGAGATGGTTGGATCCAAGCTCAAGGGATGGTGGAAGCACCTTCACACAAGGTCTTCTTCTTCTTTCTCACCCTTTCCTCTCTAAATTCTCCCTTCTCTCTCTAGAAAATCCTAGGAAGAAGATGGAATGAGGCGAAGAGTGGAACGCTCTGTCTTAAAATTGCGCTCTCGCACGCGCGCTCGTGCGAGCGCTAAGTGCGCTTGAGTGCGCTCCAGATAGAAGTCCCCCCCCTTTACTCATCAAAGAGTGCGCTTGAGCGCACCTGGCGCGCCCTTGAGCGCGCCACAAACAGAGGCTGCCCCTGATTCAATATACACATATTCTGGATATGGTTAAACACCCATCCAAATACAATAATTAATATTATTCATTCAATTTTCTATTTATTCCTTTTTTTATTTTGTGTTTTCATGTCTTAGTTTTGCTCATGAATTTTGTGAAGGGTTTGAACAATCACTTAAAGGATGTTGTGGTAAAGGGTTATTGGAGATGTGTCTTGTTTGAATAAATTGATCTAACTTCAAGGATGTTGTCCACCTTACAATTTGAATGGTATTTTATAGATTTTGTTTTATAAATTTATAGTTCGGATTTTTAATTGTAAGGAAGTAAAACAAAGTACGTTGTTCTGTGTGTGGTGCTTTCGTTAAAGTGATCATGTCAAATTTGTTCAAGTTATAGGTGCTGATTAGTGATTGGAATATTAGAAAGGGAAATATTC
Source organism: Sesbania bispinosa (assembly GCA_026901365.1). Taxonomy (NCBI): domain Eukaryota; kingdom Viridiplantae; phylum Streptophyta; class Magnoliopsida; order Fabales; family Fabaceae; genus Sesbania; species Sesbania bispinosa. The sequence continues at coordinate 118,988 of QLOH01001063.1, forward strand.
GTGAGAAATGAGGATGGTTAGATGAAGAATAGTTGGGCGTTGGAAAAGGGTAGATGGCTAGATGAAGATGATAGTCGTTGGAATGAACTAAATTTTTTTTTCAGTTGAAAATTTTCAATTTTTTTATCAAGGAACGATTTCTTTTATGCTATAATTAATAGTTTTCTCATATGAAGTGTCGTTACACAGACAAAGTTAGTGTTGCCAGCACTTGACCAAAAAAAAGTATTGCCAGCACTCGCCTTTTGTTTGCTACCACATCTGAGCTTTATCCTTCCATGGTTTTCTTGCACCTTCATTCCGAGCACCTAAATGGAGAAAATGGTGGACACAAATTCCTCGACTTTAACAATGGTAAAAGCATTTTGCGGCCATAGGGAAAAAACAAAGTTCAAGATCTATTATGAAGGGGCTACAATGCAATTTGTAAAAGTATTTTTTGATATTATTTTATTCAACTTTTAAATGTATTAACCTGATAAAAACTCCCTATAATAAGTTGAAAATGTGCACATTGTAACGACCTAATTTCTAATCCGAAGATTTGGTCCGTTGGAAACCAAATCTCGAATTTCTGAAATTATTTCGCGCAATTTAGATATCGGACAACTTAAGCATACATCATTCAAGCTACCAACGCTCACTTAAATAACATATGATGACAGAATCTGAACAAATATACATAATACTGCCAAAATGGCTACAATCATCCAATACATAACACCAAGCTGAGGATACCCCATACATGTGTCCTGACATAAAAGAGAGTAAAGGGCACACATGTACAGTCATATCCCCTCCCAAAAGAATATAAAATCCATACCACCATGCATATACTTGTAGATATATTATATGCAGGTTTTGATGATGCCAATGGAAAGAAAATGAGTTCACTAAATTGACAAAAGGAATTGGCAAAAGAAAGAGCTAGACAACAAAGTCAATACAAGATCAAGAAGCAAGGTTAATACAAGATCAAAGACAAGAAGGTGTATTAGATAAGTATTAGTCTAGTTAGATAAAATGTTAAAAGAATTCTAGAATTTGCAAGTTACTTGGCCTTAAATATAAAATTTAAGGGAAATGTTTTTATAAGGTAAAATCAGTTCAAAAGGAAATTTTTGAACTGGTAATCGATTACCACATTGGTGTAATCGATTACCAGAAGTTATGAGATTCAAAATTGAAAACTTTTGAACTGGTAATCGATTACCAGAATGGTGTAATCGATTACCAGTGCGCAGAAAGTTCAAATTTTGAATTCCTGGCATAACGGTTCGCAATTTTGAACTGTGTAATCGATTACCATATTCATGTAATCGATTACCAGAGTCATTTTTCTGAAAATCTTGAAGAGACATGACTTCTACTCAAAGGTTACAATGTTTTATCATCATCCTTATATATATATATGTCTCATTCTCGAAAATTGATAAGATTACTCATGTGAAATCATAAGAGATTAAAATCATATTTAAGAATCATCTTGTGCCAAACACTTGCAAATTATTAAGGATTCTTATAGGAACTTGAACTTGTATCATCTACTCTAAAAGAGGGTTTATCTTGTACAAACAATTGTTCTTATACTGTGTGGTTAAAGAGAGGGTGCCTCTCGTGGTTTGTGGGTGAAACTCAACACAAGGGAAGGGGTTCCAAGGTGTGTGAGTGTTCATCTCTTGTAAAGGGTTTTTACAAGAATAGTGGAAATCTCAAGTGGGTGACTTGAGGACTGGACGTAGGCAAAGGGTTGGCTGAACCAGTATAAATCGAGTTTGCATTTCTTCTTCCCTTAACTTTTACTTATTGATTGTGATTGCAAATTTATTATATATTAAGAGATTAGGAGTTTTACATTCATATTTCATTATAAAAGAAGAGTTTTAATTATAGTAAAAGATAAAAGAAGTAAGTAAACGAAAAAGAGAGAATTTGGATTAACTTAATTCATCCCCCCTCTTAAGTTACTTGAGGCCGCTTGTCTAACAGGCTACACATGCCCACTACAAAAAGTGATAACCAACAGTTCCAACCTCCTAGCTCATGGGCCTGTGCGTGGAGGTACCGACGCATCTAGAATGTGGTCCACGAAACGTGTGGTGAGACAGGGTCTCAGTGAATAAAGCATGCAGCAGGCAGCGAAGGGAAACAGACATATGCAATGCACATATACTAGGGTAAAGCAGTAAACATAAACTCTATTATAATCAACATATTCTGAATATCTCTAGTGTTATGCATGAACTGCATTTCCCGACAGTACGGGGTCTTATCTCTATCTCTGGGGCTAGACCTGAGCTCATACTACAAGGAACGTCTTCCTTGGGGACGAATCTCACCATTACTCTGGGGACCGAAGTCCAAATTTTACTCCGGGGAACGAAGTCCAATTACTCTGGGGACCGAAGTCCATTATCTTTCTTAATCTCTGGGGGCTAAAGTCCAAGTTCTTATTAATCAAAGCACAGGTACAACATGATCATAATACATAATATATTACAATAAACTAATGTAAAGGGGGAAATCCTAATTTGAAGCCCTAACATCAATCTCTAATCACAATCTAAATGTAAATCTCCAAGCAAACCCGAGCATCATGCTCATATCTAAGCTACCAACAATTAAATCACACAACAATCACATACAAGATCTAGAAATGGGAAAATAAGAGTTAGGGTTCATGAGGGAGAGCATTCACCAAATGAAGTGGAAGTGTGTGAGCTTTACTCATTTTAAATGGAAGAACAAAAGAAATAGGAGGGATGAGATGGTTGGATCAAAGCTTAGGGGATGGTGGAAACACCTTCACACAAGGTCTTCTTCTTTCTCACCTTTTCTCTCTCTAAATTCTCCCTTCTCTCTCTAGAAAATCCTAGGAAGAAGATGGAATGAGGCGGAGAGTGGAACGCTTTGTCTTAAAACAACGCTCTCGCACGTGCGCTCGAGCAAGCACTAAGTGCGCTTTCGTGCGCTCCAGACAGAAGTCCACCCTTTACTCATCAAAGAGTGCGCTTGAGCGCACCTGGCGCGCGCCCCAAATAGAGGTTGCCCCCTGATTCAACAAGGAGTGCGCTTGAGTGCATCTGATGCGCGCTTGAGCGCGCCCCAAACAGAGGCTCCCTCCCTGATCCAACAAGGAGTGTGCTTTAGCGCACCTGACACGCGCTTTAGCGTGCCCCCTGATTCAACAAGGAGTGCGCTTGAGCGCACCTGACACGCGCTCCAAACAGAGGCTCCCTCCCTAATCCAACAAGGAGTGCGCTTGAGCGCGCGCCTTCCTGTACCCAGAAACTCCTTTCTTTTCTCTCCGTCCTTAATGTTTTGGTCCTTAACTCCCCCTTTCAACCTATGAAACCTAACTAAAATTTTGGGTTGTTCTACCCCATAACACTCTTACCAAAAATCCTGCAGAGTCTCCCTTAAAAACTGGACATTTCCAAAATTTCATCTCAACCTGAAATCCAAAAAATCCATCCAATACAGTGTATAAATGCATAATGTAGTTTTTGAGAAATAATTAAATGGGCCTCCATGTCCATAATGAAAATCAAAGAAAGGGATGTTAGATACATAAGTTTTTTAACCCATCGTAGCATCCACCCACAAAGCAAATCACGCGCAAAGGTTAGGAAGCATTCGTCTTTTGGTTTGAGAATGTCTTATGTGCTTACTCAGTCACCGAGACAGCGAGACTCTTTAATGCTAACTTCAAGCCGAAGAATTTATCATAGGGAGAAAAAGGGAATTTACAATATTCCATCATCCCACCCCCTCTCTAAAATATCTCATTTTAGATGAAATTAATACATGTTATATTTTAATTTATTATAATGTTAAAAAAATTTAAGAATAATTCTTTTATGTAAATTTTAGTATTATCAACAAGTTTTAGAGGTTTCTTACGTAGATTTAGAGGTTTATAAGATAAAAAGGAATATTTTGAGAAAAAAACTCAAAGGTGATTATAGTTGTGTGAGAAACTTCATTTTATTTTTTAAAGTTCCAAAATTAATAATATTATATTAACTTAAATATGTTTTTGGTCCCTATAAAATTTTTCACTTTTGTGTTTAGTCCCTAATAAAATTTTCACCTAACTTTAGTCCCTTATTAATTTTCTGCCATTAACATTAGTCCCTTCCGTTAAGTAGCATGGGTTTAGCGAAGACATGAAAGTCTTGACATCATAATAAGCAAAAGTGACGTGTCTCATTAATTTGATGTGTCTGCTACGTCGCCCTTAACACCATTAACTTTGTCGCTGACGTGGCAAACAGATTCCTGGGTCTTGGGATGGCAATTGAGCCCAAGGCCAATGGGTACTCGTAATAGGCAGGGTAAAAACCCGCAAAGTAGGTATGAGTGCGGGTACGGGCAATAGCCCACATTTTTTCACGGGAACGGCCGCGGGTATGGGCACTATGATGCCCAACCCGCCCCATACCCGCACTCATAAATATAATTATTTAATAAATAATACAATATACAATTATATATAGGGATATATTAATTTATTAAAATATCTAATATATTTATACATATTTTTAAAATTGATATATATAATATGTTACAAATTAAAAATATATTTTTTAAAAATATTTATTTGTGTTTTTTTACTTTATAATATATGACTAATTAATGTTAATAATAATTTTTTTTATAGATCTTGGAGAATTCTAACACATGATATCCAAGTTTATAAAATAGTGTGACGTGAAAATATATTGTAATATTTAATAATAATTTTGAACTTTAGATCATGTGTTGTGTTTTAGAACATTAACATATTGCGTTTCAATGTAATTAAATTGTTGTGTCACTGATATTTAAAAATTATGTTTGGACGATCTTTGAGTAATTTTTCAATTGAGATATATTTTTCTTAAATTAATATTTTTTTAGAAAATTGTAAATTTTTTATTCAATAAAAGTGCGGGTAACAGGCGCGGGTACGGGTACGGGCATATAGGTGCCCAGCCAGTATGGGGACGGGCATTAAAGTTACTGCCCACGTCGGTACGGGTAGGGATGGCAATTGAGCCCAAGCCCTATGGGTACTCACAAAAATTACCCGCAATGGGTAGGGTAAAAACCTGCAAAGCGGGTATTGGCGCGGGTACGGGTAAAAGTCCGCATTTTTTCATTGGGATGGGCGCGGGTACGGGCACTTTGATGCCTAGCCCGCCCCATACCCGCACTCATATATATAATTATATATAAAGATATATTAATTTTATTAAAATATCTAATATATTTATGCATATTTTTAAAATTGATATATATAATATATTACAAATTAAAAATATATTTTTATAACTATCTATTTGTGTTTTTTTTACTTTATAATATATGACTAATTAGTGTTAATAATCATTTTTTACATATCTTGAAAAATTCTAACACATGATATCCAGGTTTATAAAATAGTGACGTGAAAGTATATTGTAACATTTAATAAAAATTTTAAACTTTAAATATGACTAATTAGTGTTAATAATCATTTTTTACAGATCTTGAAGAATTCTAACACATGATATCCAAGTTTATAAAATAGTGACGTGAAAGTATATTGTAACATTTAATAAAGATTTTAAACTTTAGATCATTTGTTGTGTTTTAGAACATTACATATTGTGTTTCAATGTAATTAAATTGTTGTATCATTAATATTTAAAAATTATGTTTGGACGATCTTCGAGTAACTTTTTTAATTGAGATATAGTTTTCTTAAATTAATTCTTTTAGTAAGTGGTTAATTTTTTTTTACCTAATAAAAGTGCGGGTAACGGGCGCGGGTACAGGCATATAGGTGCCCAACGGGTATGGGGATGAGCATTAAAGTTACTGACCATGCGGGTACGGGCGCAGTTACGGGCTTTTTTGAAAAATGAGAGTACGGGGACGGGCACTGTGGTACCCTGCCCAGAGGATACCCATTGTCATCCCTATTTTCACACTTCACTTTCTTACATCTTTTTACACAACTTATTTTTCTTGATTTTTCATAACATTACTTATCTTTTACTTTTTTTTTTCCTGTTTTTTCCCTTCATATTCCCCTTGCTTTCTACACTCATCACGTCCCAAATTTGGATGTGTAACATTTTCCTATGGAGTAAACCACCACTTTAATCCCTGAAAGTGTGGTCAACTGTCAATTTAGTCCCTGAATTGAAAAAACTGTCAATTTAGTCACTGAAAGTGTTAAACGTCGGTCAGTTTAGTCCTTTTGTTTCACATTTTGTTAACTAACGCACGGTAACAAAAGGACTAATCTAACCGACGTTTAACACTTTCAGGGACTAAATTGACAGTTTTTCAATTCAGGTACTAAATTGACAGTTGGCCACACTTTCAGGGACTAAAGTGATGGTTTACTCTTTTCCTATGACATAGTACATTTTTATTAGAGAATATAGTACTCCTCCTTTTCATTTTATCCGTGGTTTTAGGGTCTCAAATTTGTTTCAAAATAAATGTCGTTTTCATATATACCAATGCAATAATAAATGTTATTTTTTCAATTTTATCCCTTTTTAATCTTATTTTTTTATTTTAAATATTTATTATAAAGCTATATCATAAATGTTCTACAAGTTCAAAGTCTTGATAAATGTATTTTTTATGTTTCCAACAAAAAAAATTATGGTATAATAATAAAATAAATTTGAAAAAAGGATTTCATTTCATTGTAAAAAGAGATATTAAATGCATTAAGAAGAGAAAGAGAAAGGGCATATTTGGAAATAAAAGAGCTAAAAAGACATAGTTATTACATTCTTTAATCATTGTGCAAGAACATTAAATGACGGATAAAAAGAAACGTAGAGAGTATTTGCGTATTACACACTTTTCGATCACCACGCGGTCCTTGATTCCTCGGCGATACTGTTTCTTGTTTATCGTGTATATCTATAGATTAATGATGTCACAATTTCATGATTAGAATATTCTCTTAATAATTTACTCCCTCTGTACCTATATATAAGAAACATAGGACAAAAATCACATAGACCAAGGAAATGTCATTTGAGTGGTTAAGTAGTAATTAATATATCCTGAATGTAAATTTTTTTCCTAAAATACCCTTACAATTAAATGCTTCAATTACACTAATTATATTTCTCCTCATTCCAAGCCACTAACTTTTCTCGGTGGATATCATTAAATAGTTGTAGAATCAATTTGGCAGTTTTCCAAATTAAACATTTTAAAAGTCTATCAATTTGAGTCATTAATATTTTCGTTAAAAGCTTAGCGGCAAATCAGTTGGGATATTTGGGATATTCATTTGGCAAACTGATTTGCCACAAAATTTAAACATTCAACTTTCGGCCAAAAAATATTTCCCCCCAGATTTTTCCATCTCTCTTTTAAGTGAATTTTAAATTAATTTCAAATTTGAAATCCTAAAATTCTTATACCCATCACCTTTCCATATCTCGTATAGTCAGAGGCTCCCAACTTTGTTCATTGCTGCATATATGTTGAAAAATGCCAATAGATATTGACTTGAATGTTGTAGGTGCTGGAGCATTAGCAGCAGGTTTTAGTACATACATTCTAAAACCTGCATGCGGGTTTCTTGTTTCATAAATCCGCATGCGGGTTTCAGTGTTTCCCTTCCACATTTCGCGATAGGGTTGCCATTAACAGTAACTGGTAAACATGGTCTCACTGAAACTTCAACCCGTGCAAACGCAAGTTCTTCATTCTCGTTTTCAATCTCATCAGCACTGTCCAGGGAGTCTTCAACCCGTGCAAACGCAAGTTCTTCATTCTCATTTTCATTCTCGACAACATTGTGCAGTGAATCTTCAGCACTTGCAAATGCAAGTTCTTCTTTCTCATTTTCATTCTGGTCAACATTGTGCAATGAATCTTCCATTTTCGTTTCCACAGACTCAACTTATTTTTGTTATCAAAATGTGTTTTCTAATTCAACTTGGTCTTAAGTAAAGATAGTGAATGTCTATTGGCATCCCTGGTAAATATGGGAAATTGGTGAGTGCCATTAACATGAGAATTTGGTGAGTGTCTCTCTCTTAATAAATTGGGGGTATAAAAGGAATTTATTAATTAATACAATTGAAAATATGACTATGTTTCTTATATTTAGGAAAAAAATTACACTTTTATTTCTTATATATAGGAATGGAGGGAGTATTATTTTAGAAAATTAAAATTTTTTCAGTCATCACCAAAATTGTTTAATAGTAGTAGTAGTAGTACTATTGAGTAATAAATATGAATGATTAATAGTACGTCGATAAATTGTTAAATTCAACTTTAAATTACACAAATTTTATACAAGGTGTTTTTCGGTTTTTCATTTGTGCCTAGTTATAAACTTTCTAGTTCTAGTTCCTAAATAGGCAACATTGTTAGGCTACTTTATTCTGTCAGCGATTTTTCCAAATATTTTTTGAGAGGGAAACCATGACACGTGGCAGCCTTGCTTTATGATTGTTATTATTGGGATTGGGAGAACCAACGGTGGTGGACGTAGAATTCAAGACGACGTCGTTCTTTCCTAGACGACAAGGAACAAGGAAGAGTTTTGGGGGCTGGATACTGGATTTGTGAAACGCTGGCACGATGTTGAGATTTGGTGGAGCAAATTAACAACGACGAAACGACACGCGCAAGTCGCAACAGTGAGCCGGTTTAGAGCGCAAAATTCGTATTATCTATCCCGATTCGATATGGGTAATGAGTTTTATTGGGTTGGGTTAAAAATTCTATATTGAATTAACAGTAAGTTTTATTTGAACTTCTAAAATAAATATGTATTACATTTTTGTGGGATTTTATGGGTAATTTAGTTTTTTTTTGGGTTTTATAGCTATCCAACCTTTTTTGTCGGTTTTGTGGGTAATGAATTTTATTGGGCTCCGTTAAAAAGTCAGAAAGTTATTCGAGCTTCTAAAATAAATGTTTAGACCCTACATTTTTACAGATTTTTACAAGTTGGCCCGGTTGGACTAGTTCATTTTATCGTCTCTATGTCGGCCCAAATAGTGCAATAAGTAATGATAAAAAGGAAAATATTTTAAGAGCACACTCATTAAGGTTCATAAATAGAACTACCTCCGATTGTATATATATATAAGAAACAAAAAGATATTTTTGACTCGGCTCGAGCATGATTGTCTCCCATAGAGAATACTTGTTGTTAAACAAAAAAAATGTACTTTTAGGTCCCCTATATAAGAAATATAGTACCATTTTTAATCGCATTAATTGCTATATACCTTATATACTCTTAATTTATTGTGGGTGGTCAACGATGTACTCACTCATTCAGTCATTTAGTACTAAGGGTATTTATGGAATTAAACTTAAGATTATGACATTATTAATCACTATTAACAATTGTAATGCATTTCCTTGATCTTGATGATTTTAGTTCTATGTTATATATTGGATCGGAGGTAGTAAATTTCATTGATAAATTCATATTTAATATTAAGATTCTTGGTAACAAGTGCTATAAGATTATTGGTTAAAGAATTCATACTACCTTCGTTCCTATTTATTTATTTATCTCATTACATGAAAATATACAAATTAAGGAATTTAATAAATATGTTGATTTACATTGATTATATTTTGTTTTTTTTTTCCAATATACCCCTTTTCCATATATTTTATTCATTAATTTTTCCATTTACTCCTTTGACGGTGAAATGAAGTTTTAGGCTCATATTTTTCCACATGCCATTGGTTTTATGTTTTTCGATGTGCTTTCTCTTATTACTTAAAAATGAAATTATAGACTATGGGGCATTAAAAATATTTAAGATTTTTACTTATCTATATCTTTTTTATGTGGTAACATGATGAGTTTAATCTAGGTAAATCTTATGAGGTTATTTGTGGCTTAATATCTTTTATTGTTTGGAAAAGTTGCTTAGAATCTTTTTTTTCCTATTTATGAGCCTTTGTTATACTCTATTATTTCACAGACTTACATTGTGTTGGATCTAAGTATCTTCACAGGTTGTGCTCAAAGAAGGAGCAAGATGGAAGATTGGCAATGGTAGGAGAATTAAAGCGTTCAAGGACCCGTGGCTGAAATCTATTATGCAGTCTCATGTCAGTAGCACTTGCCCTCGGGGTGGAGAGGAGTTAACTGTTGCGGATTTCATTGATGCTAGTAGAGGTCATTGGAAAGTTGATATGATCAGATCATTTTTCTCTGCTGCGGATGTGAACAGAATCCTCTCAATTCACTTGTCCAGATTGGATAGGGAAGATTCTTTGATTTGGAAATTGAGTAAGGATGGCAGGTATTCTGTTAAATCAGCCTATTACCATATCACAGAAAATATGGTTGACAACTCTCACTATAAAGTTCAGGGGGATTGGAAGACTTTATGGAAGTTAAAAGTGCCCAATTGTGTCAAATTGTTCCTGTGGAGGCTGCTGCGGGGTTGCTTGCCAACGAGAATGAATCTGCAGCGCAAAGGAGTGTCGTGCCCAGCCACTTGTGCGTTCTGTGAATCAGCCTTGGAGAATGAGTGGCACGTGTTTTTTGGTTGCATGAACAACATTGCTTGTTGGCAGAAGGCTGGTATGTGGCAGTTATTGGAGCAGCCAGTTTCTGTCTCTGAAGGTTTTCAGGAGACAGCATTTTTCCTGTTGAGTTCCCTCCAATATAATATGAAGCATAAATTTGCAATGGTCTTATGGTCATTGTGGAAGCAACGAAATGAGAAAGTCTGGGAGGGGTGCAGCGGGCAACGTCAGAAGTGGTTACTCGTGCTCAGGAGGCCTTTACTGACTGGAATTGTGTGAAGTCTTGTGGTGAGGTTGGTATTACTTCGGTGGTGACATCCCATAATTTCTGTTGGTTTCCTCCTCAAGCGGGCAGGGTGAAATGCAATGTGGATGCTGCACTTTTTGCAGATCAAAATGGCTTTGGGGTTGGTTTATGTTTGAGAGATGACAAGGGTCAGTACATCAAATCTAAAGTCCTGTACCACCATGGCTCCCCCCACCTCGGGAAGCAGAGGCACTTGGTTTGCTTGATGCTCTTTCCTGGCTTGGTGAGCTTGGGATGCTAGAAGTAGATATAGAGCTTGATTGTAAAGAGGTGGTGGATGCTCTCCATGGGGAGGCGGGGAGCCTAAATGAATTTGGTGATATCTTGAACACGTGCAGAGGGGAGTTAGATGCTTTACAAAACTTAAGGGTTAGTTTTATCAGGAGACAAGCTAATTATGCAGCTCATTTATTGGCTAGGGCGGCAAAATTTTATGCTTGTATCCATGAGTTTGATCATATGCCTCCTTGTATTTCCGAAATTATTAGCAATGAATTGAAATAAGTTTGTTGTTTTCAAAAAAAGTATCTTTTATACTCAATATAGTTGCATTTTTTTTGTTAATAAAAAATATTTTAGTTATATATCAAATTTGTTGTTTCCATTAGTTAAATTTGTCTTTAGTTACAAGCCACATGCATCCTTTGGTATAGTCCCCCTTAGCCAAAAGATGCATTTTTTGTTAATAAAAAATTATTTTAGTTATATATCAAATTTGTTGTTTCCATTAGTTAAATTTGTATTTAGTTACAAACCACATGCATCCTTTGGTATAGTCCCCTTTGAGCCAAAATTCTGGCTCCGTCCTTGACTATGACCCAGACGAACTTTATTTGCAAGATTGGTGTTTCAAATCTTGGAGTCGTCACTCTTTAGAGAGTTTTACCTAATCACCATCCCGACTCGAGGGTTAAACTGACAACTATGCTTGTAGGAGATTCTCGATTAAAGACCAAACGAAATTCTTACCACTTGAATAAACTTGAAATTAGTTAAAAATTAAATTTATCTAATAATGGTTGGTTGTAGGAAATATAATCTACAACTTTAGACAATCTTATACGGAATATTGGAGGTTCAAATGTTGTAATTGATATGTAAAAAACTTAATTATTATTCTCAATTTAAGAAATTAGTCTTATATATTGGGGAGGAAAATATTTAAATTAAAAAAACTATTGTGCATGACTACTTCATATTAACACCAAAACCACGTTTTAAACGTGGATAGGGCAAACGCTACAGAGTGTAGCATTGGCACGGATCCATGTTTAAAACGTGATTTTTGTATAAACCAAACAGACACTAAATGAGAATGAAGTTTGATTAATTTACATAGATTAAAGATTTAAATTTTATTAATTATTGCCATTATATATAAAAAATAAAATGGAATTAAAATGAAACATATGTACTTAGCACTACAAAGATATTTAGAAAACCTATAAATTATTATTATTATTTCTTAGAAAACGCAAAAGGCTGTGCTAGATTAGGTTTGTACTCTAATCTTCCATTGTAATGTTTCATTTCCAATTTTTTTTATCATTAACTTACTATAATTTAGTGTTTATAATTATTTTTTTTTTGTTAAAAAAAGAGAAACTAATGATTAAAAAGAGCGAGATTAGAAAAAAAAAACATAAAACATATTGTTTAAAATAATTATATAAATCATCATAAAAAGTAATTATATAAATTTTATATTAAAATATCATATATATATATATCCAGTTTAACCGGTTTAACCAGTGACTCACCGGTCTGGTTGAACCAATGATCTATAAACCCAGTACTACAACCGAGTCAATGACCGAGCCGAGTTTAATAACATTGCTTACAAGAAACGGTGTAAAGATTCCAACTTACAAGTGAAGGGTCAACCAATCAAGACTCTAACAACTTAGTCAAAACCCACCCAATATGAATTAAATGATTGGGTTAGTACTTAGTACAAGTCCATTCTATACTCCATGCATGAAGAAAAGGAATTATTTCCTTCGTCTACACATATTAAGAAAAATAATTAATATATTAATTTTTATAAAATTATTTTATGACATTATAAATTTACTTTTATTGAAAATTAAATTTTATTATCATGATAATTGTGTTAATTTAAAATTTTTAATAATTAATAAAAATAAATAAGAGAGAAAAATATTAAATGTTGTATCTTATAAATTTAATCATAAAATAATTTCAAACATTGTTAGAAACGAGTAACAAATAATCTTGTAGTAGATTATTAAACGTAGCTGATAATTGCTGCGAGATTGTGTTAGAGAACCTTTATCGGCAACCCACCAAGCAATTGAAAATAATTGCTTCTCGGGCAAAGGCTGCTTTAGCCAGCAATGGATAAATCAACCAATAACTAATAAAAAAATAATTTTTGTGTGTATATTGGAAGAACCTAAAGAGAGTTGCTCCATTGTATAAATAAAGTGCTTGGAGGTGCTTATATTGGGAAGAGTAAAAATGAGTGATGTGTACAGGCGGGTCCCATTGGAAGCACCCAAATGGAGTTGCTCCATTGTGGATGCTCTTACATAAACACTGTACACATATAGAAGCTCAATATCATGTGAGTCTAATCTATTGTTAGTTTAGGAATAGGACAAATACTTAAAATAATTTGTCTTCGTATTTTTTATACTCCCTCCGGTTCTATTTATAAGATAATATAGACAATAAAATACATATTAAGAAAAGTAATTAATGCATCGATTTTCAAGTAATTACTTTATAGGCTTAATTGCATTTTTGGTCCCCCTATAATCATCAATTCGCGATTTTGGTCCCCTGTTTTTTTTTTCGCGATTTTGGTCCCTCTATTATCATCAATTCATGATTTTGGTCCCTCTAACACATACTATGAGGTATAGAGGGACCAACATTTTGAACTACATCCAGGATTAGGAATAATAGGAGGACCAAAATCGCAATAAAAGAAAGTAGGGGGACCAAAATCGCAGATTGATGATAATAGGAGGACCAAAAATGCAATTAAGCCTACTTTATAAGATTACAAGTTTACTCCTATTAAAATTTAAATTCCACTACCATGGTAATTGTGTCACTTTAAAACCTTTAATAGTCAACAAGGACGAATATAAAAAAATAATAAAAGCTTCTAAATTTATGTATTTTATTTTATAAATAAGATCATGAAAAAATTTTAAATATTATCTTATAAATAAGGCAGGTAGTAATATTTATTAGAAAATAGTAATACTACTAGTTACGGCAATGGGGCATGGTTGTGTGTGGAGTGGAACGGGTCAGCTTTGCCTTTGTAGTGGGGTTAACATGGAATTTAACACGAAAGAGATGGCGAAACATCATCTAAAGAGACTCGGTCTGAGCCAAGTAGACAACTACTTTTCAAATGCAAATAACACAAAGCTTTTCTTTTTTTAAATCACACATTTTCTCCACCAAAACAATCCTACTCGAATTAATTTGTAATAGTCTCTAGCAATTGATTCACGCGCTGGATAATAAAAAAAGCTAGTTTTGATTTATTAACATCAAGTAGTACAAAGACTCAAATACACCGGAAATTTAAAAAAACATGGGCTTCAACAGTGGTCCAAATATCTCAAGTCAATTTTATTTTCGTTTTTAAGGAAAGTGTTTCAGAGGTTAGACATTTACCTCTTGACACCTTTAACTAGGGGTGTTCGCGGATTGGTTTGGATCGGTTTTGAGGCAAAAAAAACATCCGATCCGATCATTGCGGTTTTATCATTTCATCATCCGATCGGTTTTGATATTTTTTCAAATCCGATCCAATTTAAATTGGATTGGATTGGATCGGTTTTCGGTTTTTCAAAGCGACAATAAATATTTGATAAAATGGATAAAATATTAAAGTAATAGTAAACATTTTCTGATTGGAACTTATATTTATTAAAATTAATATAAAATTATATAAAAAGAATGACATGAGACATGAAAACTAATTTAAAACTAGTTTTATATTGATATATTTTTAGAAATATTAACATGATATTAGATAATAAAATCATAAAAAATATATTAGTATAAGTATTTTTATCAATATATATGTATACAAGTATAAATATATGATTATTTTATAAGTAATAATATATGTATATGTAAGTTCGGTTTGGATTGGATTGGATTGGATTGGTTTTCAACATAGGATCCGAAAACCAATCCAATCCAATAAAAAATTTCGGTTTTTTGTGGTTTGCGGTTTTTTGGATTTCGGTTTGATTCGGTTTTCGGTTTTTGCGGTTTGCATTGGATTGGATTGGATATGAACACCCCTACCTTTAACCATTTCATTCTAATCACAAGAATGATGTTAAGTTGTTAACACCCCCTTTTTTTTGTTAATAATTCTTTTATATTACATTTCATATTTATTTAGTAATTAAAAAATATAAATAAATTAAAAATACAGTTCAATGACAAAAATATATTTAAAAAAATTAAAAAAAGATTTATAACATTTATTTTTATTAAAGAAAAAGTATAATAAAGATGTTCAAGTAAAAAGCATGTGAATAACATTGCTCTTGAATCAAACCAAAGATTGACTCATTTGACTTGAGCCTCGTTTGGAGTGGTTATGAGTTTTCAATTTTTGATTTTAAAAATATTTCAACTAAATTTTTACAACTCAAAATTAAAAGGTAAAAATAATTTTTTGTGATTTTTAAAACGTCTATTTTAAAAATTACAAAAAGAATTTTTTTGAAGGCTGAATTAAATTTTTTTTTTGTCGTAAGGCTGAATTAATTAAAAGCCCCATAAAGGGGTGAGAAACACAACCTCAAAATATGTTCTTTTTTTTTACAAAACCTGAAAATCGGATAAAACGGGCCAGAAAAATAAACTAGGGCCCAAGAGAGGCTGGATTAAACAACAGGCCACATAAAAGGCCTGTTACTGGTTGATTGCACCAAATAAATGATAATGGGCCTTAAAATAGTTTTATTGAACATATCTCTAAGGCAATTTCATATAAAATTAACGGTTTTGAATTTTGATAACCAAATAAACATTAATTATTTAATAGCAATTGAGTATAGAATATTTTTTATTAATTATTTTATTAATTAATCATATTTTATAATATTGATTAAATGTAAGATTAATGCTCTCAAATTTCAATTCTTTTTTAGTGACCTTTATACCTCATTCTTATTGGAAAAATATGCTAAAATCATAGACATGTGTTACTTTTATTTGCTTTTCCCTGCTGCTCACATCGCTGGAGACGTTAGAAGTATTTCAATGTTAAAGGTTTGTCATTAAATATACGTAACTATGCATGTAATTTAGTTTTATTTTCATTTTTAATTATTCATTAGCACCAAATATTTTTGAATGAATGTACTTTTTTATGGCTAGCATGATTTTCTCTGCTCAGAGAAAGGAAGAACCAGCACCTCCGAAACCGCGGTGGAGGAGAGGTTGCAACCAGTTCCAACCTAAAAATGTTATTCAAAGATAAAGTTATGGGGGGAAATACTCATTTTTAGAAAGGAGTGAAAGATCTTATTGCGGAAAAGCTGTTCAGAATCGAGTTTCAGGAGGGAAACAAATTGTTACCCAAATGTTATTTGGATCAGAGTATACTGCATGAGTTATCCCAACCATGGAAGGATGCCCTTATTATCAAATTGCTGGGGAAATCTGTAGGTTATATGGTGATGTGTGATCGGCTGAATAGGCTATGGAAGCCAGTTGATGGAATGGACATCATGGATGTAGGATATGGTTTCTTCATGTTGAAATTTGATATCGAAGAGGATAGAACAAAAGTGATCAATGGTGGCCCCTGGATGCTATTCGATCATTATCTTTCAGTTACAATTTGGTCCCTATAGAGTTTGTAGCCTCAGAATGCAAGATTAACTCAACGCTAGCTTGGATTCGTTTTCCATGTCTAGGCTTACAATATTATGATGAGAGCATTCTTCTAGCACTAGTAGCAGCGGTGGGAGATCCAATTAACGTAGACTGAAATACGTTGAAAATGACCAGAGGGAGATTTGCTAGAGTATGTGTGGAGGTGGACTTGACCCAACCAGTTGTTGAATGAGTATGGATGGATGGTCACTGGTATAAGGTTGAGTATGAAGGACTACATTTGATTTGTACCATCTGTGGCTGTTATGGACACCTGACCAGAGAGTGCGTGAAGCCTCAACAAGAAGGACATGGCGGCGGTAAGGACAGTTTGCCTAACCCTAACAGGGAAGCAGCTCAGAGCGCAAACTATTCAGGGAAAGCGAGCTCATCAGGGGAAACAAATATTAATCCAGATCCCCCCTTTATGGTGATTGGATAACAGTCACTAAAGTTAAAAAGGGACAGAATCAGTTATCAAAGAAGATTTTAAGCAAAGGAGGGAAGGAATCTGGTAAATAATCTAATAAATTCCAGATTTTGAGGGAGGAGGAGACTAGGGAATTAAATGACAATAAAACTATGGGAAAAGGAAAGGCAATCATTAGCGCTGATTCTGAGCAACCACCTTGCACCTCTAAAAAGTGGATCCGCAAAAGACAAAGAAGGGAGCAGAAGCTTTAATTATCGCGTCAACTGAAAATTCTGTAGCAATTACTCCTGTAGATAAAATTAAGACATGGCAAGATGGCACAAAACCAACCCTTACAATGGTACGCATGACAGCCAATCACTTCCAATTTACAGACCAGGAAACATCTGCACGTGAAGCCAATGATGGGATGGAAGTGTGTGTTGGAGATGGCATATCTTGGCCTAAAAAGCCACCTGATCCACCAGTAGATTCTCAAGGCATTGTGACTAGTCAGCTTGAAAATGCGTAGACTTGTAATTCCAGCTTCTCCCAACATGTGGGTCCTAGTTAGCCCCATGTTTGGCCCTCTTTATTTCGTTGTATATGGATTGTTTTAATGAAATGTCTATCTTGGTTTGGAATATTAGAGGAGCTCGCAGTAAAAGGGGGAAGAGATACGTTAAACAACTCGTTTCTTCTTACTAACCCATTGTCTGTTTATTATTTGAAACTCATTGCAGATTCAGTTTGGAGGAACGCTTCTGGAATAATCTGTGGCTTTGAGCTGGTGGGTCTAGTGGAGGCACAACTGCATTCAGGTAGGATTTGGGTGTTAAAAAATAAAGGTGCACCCTTTAGCATGGATATTATTGACATTTTTCCACAAGTTGTGAACTTTTAATTGCTATCAAGGCACACAAAGTTGGGTGGGGAGTGTTGTCTACGCAAGTCCCATTCCGTTTAGAATAGAGGCATTGTGGTCTCATTTTCGTGAATTAATCAGGAATATTAATTCCCCATGGGTTCTCTTGGGGGATTTTAATGAGGTCACTCATGCAACGGAGGTTAGAGGGGGGACTTTCATAACCAACAGAGCTGAGAAATTTATTAATTGTATTGATGAATTCTCCTTAGTTGATTTGGGTTGTATAGGAAGTTGTTTCACTTGGTTTTGCCTTGCCGTTGGTACTAATCCCATAGTTGAGCACCTAGATAGGGCCTTAGCAAACTTATCTCTACGCATGATGTTTCCAAAGGCTTATGTGGAAGCTCTATGCCGTCATCATTCTGATCATTATCCATTACTCCTTTGGTTCCACAAGCCTAATCCAGAATTGGCGAGCGTCCCTTTCAATATCTAGCAGCTTGGAGCTCCCATCCAGATTATGGCGGGATTGTGAAGAATGCATGGAGTAAGGGTGAGGAGATGTTCCTACTGCTACTAATAATGTGTGTGAGGAATCACTTATATTCAATAGGAGTACATTTGGAAACATTTTCAAGGAGAAAAGGCGCATAGAAGGAAGACTTCGTGGGGTGCAACGTAGTTTGGAGAGAAACGACTCCAATAATCTTCTCACTTTGGAAAAACAATTGCACATAGAATATGAATTGTGGTTGAGAAAGGAAGAGCTTTTTTGGTATAAAAAATCTCTTGAGAAATGGGTGCGGTTTGGGGACAGGAATACCAAATTCTTCCATACACAAATTGTTGTAAGAAGAAAGCGCAACAGAATTCATAGATTGCGTTTGGAGGATGGTTCCTACTACTATGTGGAGGAAGCCTTAAGGTCTGAAACATTGAGGTATTTCCAGAATTTATTTCACAGCCCCTTGCCTTCTCTAGTCAACCTTTGTGCACTCCCTTGGGTCCGCACATGAGTGATCTTGGTTGTGACAGCCTTGTATCCACTGTCACCAAGGAGGAAGTTTTACAAGTCTTGAAAAATATGGGCTCCTTTAAAGCTCCTGGACTGGACAGATTCCAAGCTATCTTTTACAAGGATTATTGGGAGATTGTAGGGAATGATATCCATCAACTTGTTAAGCAAGCTTTCATTCATGGACGATCTCTAGACTGTCTATTGGAAACTCTGATTATACTTATTCCAAAGATTGAGCACCCATCATCTTTAAAAGACTTTCGGCCGATTAGCTTATTCAACGTCATTTATAAGCTAATTATCAAAGTCTTGGTTAATCGTTTAAGGCCTTCTCCACTTCAGAAATTCATATTCAAAATTAGCCTTCTCCACTTCTCCCAAATTGATATTCGCAATCAACACCATGAAACCTAACCTTGATCTAAGATCTTAAATCAGCATTGCATGAATCAACTCCCAAATCTCATCCTCAATCTTCATTTGTTCTTTGTACCTAGCCTCCACGAACCACGATGTCACAGTACATTTCAGCAAATCGAACTCAGGTAATGCTATTTGCCTCATTACATTTTCAACAATGTTCTTTGAGTGATCGAGTGCTCATTTGGCATGACTTATAAGTCACTTTAAAGTAAAAGCCAAACCAAACAACATTTTATAAAAGCTCTTTTAAAAGTTAAGCTACTATTTTTATTAAAGGAAAAGAGCTTATGAAAAAACTAGCAAATGGAGCTTTACTTTTATTTATTTGGAGATTTTTACATAAGGTCACCATTTCAGATCTTCCATTTGATAAAATTTTTATCTAACAGTTTTTTTGTTATTTCTCTCAAAATTCGCTCACCTCCCTCTGACGCTCTCTCTTCCATTCTGAAGCTTTTCTTCTCTAAGTTCTCCCTATTATGTAGCTAAAAATTCACTCTCTCACATTGTTACTTGCATTTCCATGTTTCTTGTATTATTGTATTTTTTTTTGCAATTCATCATTGACGTAAAACCATATGCGAGCAATTCTCTCTTTTTTTCTTATAATATATGTTAACGTGATTCTTGCCGGCAGAAAGCCATTTTTTTTTTGCAAATAGGATATGTAAACACTAACTATTAATAATTTATGTTTTATTTATGAATTATTTATTAAATTTTATTAATATAATTTATGATCTTTTTTATTTTTTTAAAAATTATTTTTTATTATTTCAAAATTTATTAGTTGCTAATATCAAATTTTATAATTATATACCTTTTATGGTAATTTTCAATAAAATCAAAGCTTTTATAAATATTGTACCATCATATTTATAATAGAATCATTGTTAAATTATTATTTATACAATAAAACACTTTTAAAAAATCTTTTCTTTCTATTGATTTTTTAAAATAATTAATTAACTATAAATATTTAGAATTTTTTAATTTTTTATAGATTTTATACAATTGTTTTATCAAACAACTTTTAACGTTAAAGTAGTTTTTTAAGAAACCGCGAAACAACTTTTACTTTATTTTTTAAAGCTTTTATTTTTTACTTTAACTTAAAGCAACTTATAAGAAAAAAAAAATAATAAAGTTAGGTCAAACAAAGCCTCATGAGAGTTTCCTCGTTGAAGCAAGCTACTCAGAACCAGATTTGTGTCATTGTTTGCTCATTTAAGTAATAGTAAGTCTTTCTTCTCGTTTGCCAACAAGAAATTGTTCTTCGCTACAAACACTGCTCACAATTGATTTTTACTGGGGTATACGCTATAGTTTAGGTTCTTTATTTCTTATTGGGTTGGTCTTGGTGTCACGATTCTGTGTTATCTCGTATTGTTTTCCTTTCATTATGTATACATAAAGGTTTGACCATTACTGGAAAAAAATATTAAAGCATTTGTTGAATAAAAAAAAGTCATGCAAGTAATTTGAAAGGCAATATGTAACTTTACATAAGTTGTTATTTCTAGTGGTTGATGTTGATTAATTTTTTTCACATTATTATTGACAAGCTTAATGTTTATTATAGGCTTCTTATCACCAAAATAGTCATAATACTTTATACACACAAAAAATTGTATTAAATTTATTCCTGTTATTCTTTCCCTTCGGAGGAAGGTGGAGAATAATTTACAATATTGAGAAAATAAATTTTGGATCAAATAATCACCGTATGAGGTTAAGTTTAGGCTTTGTCTAACCTTTTTGCATAAGAATTGTCCCAAAAGTAGTAGAATTTGAACTCTATTAATAACCCATAACCTCATGTGTTTTCTGTACTTTAGTTCCATTTCATCTTTTTGCTATGTTGCAAAGATATTATTAAATGTCATGTCACAAATAAAAAAAGGATATTTACATGCCAAACCTAGTAAACATGAAGTCCCCCGATAAAACTACGACCCATTCAACTTGAGACAAAGATTTCCATATATAAGTTGAAAATTGACTAGCCAGAAAGAGACTGTATATCATGTGACCTTCATAATTTGTTGTTACTCATCAAGTGGATTCACTCATTTTTCCTTTTTCAAATTAAGTGTTTCGTGGGTTGAGGACTCAAAAGAGAAAGAGTAAGTGCCTGTTTGGATAAGATTCTTGTTTCTCACAACCACGTTTTGACTGGTCAAAACGTGGTTTCAGTTTATGCATATATGTTTGGCTAATTTTTGCCTGCACAGTAAACCAATTTTGGGCATTTATCAACGTGGTTTGGCGGAATCGTTTTGCTGATTGATTTTGGCAGAATACGTTTGTGTGTTTTACACATATACCCCTATTTTGATAGCCAACGGTAACAAGTTAACGAAGGAGAGAGAGGAAAAACCACGTCCATTTCGAGCCTTGTGGAGAAAATACAGAGAGCTAAAAGTTTGGAGCATTTTTTGCCTGCAGAAGAGAACTTTTTGCGCCCAAGATCCACTCTGGTTGAAGCGTTTACGGATCACGAACCTGCAGATCGTGAAGTGCACTCATTGAAGGTCCAGATCCAGTGATTAATCTCCTCTATTCATCGCAAATAGGTACCCCATTTGATGTGTTTCTGCTCTAAACTGTCTTGTTCTTCTCATATTCGTTGTTCTGTTGAGTTTTCTGGCTGCTTCTTCTCGGCTTGTTGCCTTCATTTTTGTGCTTAAATATGTACTTCTGTATAGGCATATGAGTTGTGGATAGTTATCATTCTATCTGTTATGCAAACTTGTTTAGAGGAATTTTTTGAGGGAGATTCAAAAGGGAGAAAGTGATAACATAAGTCAGCTATATATCTATGAGGTATTCTATAAGTGAATGGAATAAATAGAGATTAAATTAATGACCAGGGATTTCAGGACTTGGTCCAGAAGCCAAACGCTGCAGCCAAAATGCCATGGTGTTCTTGGCCTGCACATCGGCTGATGAGGTGTATGTTTGGAGGTGATTAGCTCTTGCAAAGTCTTCCGAAATTCAATAAATTCCTACTTCCCTCCATCTTGGGACTCATCAAAATGCCCACAAACATAATAACTACCACCAAATTCAAATGGGTACTGCATGCCTTAAAGGAACTTATATTATTGTTGGAAACTATGTAACTAATTGGCTTATAAAGAGCTAGAAATTAAGGAGGGTTTTTCTGTCTAGGTACTAATACTATAGCTAGGTAGCTAAACAAAACAATGGAAACTTGGTTATTAACATAAACAGAGAGTTTTTGTGTGTAGCTAGAATTAGTAGGTAGAAATTAAGGAGGGTTTTTGTGTGTAGCTACTAATCCTAAGAAGTACCATCTACAGAATGATTAATTTCCTTAGGTAACAGGTTATTAGCATCAAATGTCACTTAGAGTAGTAGTTTTGGGTTTAAGTTGAAGAACATGGAATGATAGAGGTACTGTTAGGTGATGTTGTGCAGTCTTCTTTGATTCTGGTCGTTGTGATTGGAAAGAGATCAGGAGTCTTGTTGTTGAAGAGGGAGTGTTGCATTTTGCGAAGGAAAAAGGTGGAATAGTCTGCCTTTCTTGATTAAGAGATGATGAGATTTATTTGGCTGAAATGTTCTTTTGGTCATGGTTTTGAAGTTCAATAATGTGTAAATTAGACTGAAGTTCATGATAGATTGTGGAGTATTCCCCACTTTCACAGTGGGCAAGTTAAAACCATTGTGCTCATAGCCTTTTCAAAGATGGACTTGAGTTAATCATTGATTCTTGTTAAACATTAATACTGAATTGAAACTTGCAACAATGGGAACAAAGATTGGCTGCAGAACAAGTTATTGGTTGTATTTTGTCATATGGTAAATCCCATTCTGTTCAGTCTTGAAAACATGAGAAATAGTGTGTCACATACTAACCTTAAATGTACATATTTCTCACCCTGTGTCCTCTTTTTAAGTTTGCTCAACATTTCTCTTCATATGTGTATTTAATAGATCTTCCAAGGGATAACTGATACTTTGGCATACCATTCTTGAAAAATCTATCTGGAGCATGTTCTTGGCTTATTAGATTACTCTGCTGTTATATTCTGGCACCTCATTTGATCTAAGTGTTCAAGATAAAATAAATTTATAACCAACCCATGGTGGAAAAGGAAGATTAATTACCTGAAAAAGCAAGGTAGCTGAGTTAAAAAAGGACATTTCTTTTGTACTTGATCCAGTAGGATAACCAAAGGTACCATGAAAATGGTTATTCATATCCTGATTGAGTTGGCAATGATGAACTTGGAGTTGTTGTTGTAGCTGCAGTTGCTTGGTAAGTTTCCTCCTAAGCTTTTGCCTGTCCCTAGCCTTATGGTTGTAAAACCAATAGAACACATTTTTGCCTTGTATCCTTCCATAGAAAGAAAGGTGGGTTGTTATTTGCTGAATTTGAGAAGCACTAGGAGTTTCTAATTCCACTCCTGTAAAGTTCCTCCAAGATCAGGAGTTGTTCAGTTGTAGGGATCCAAGTTGATGAACCTGCTGGAGACATTGGTAGCTAGTTCTGTTTAGATTCTGGGTTGAGTTGTTGAGACAAGGAAGGGGATGTATAACTTGAGGGACAGAGAGAAAGTTACAGGCAAGTAGAGAGGAAGAGACAAAAAGGAAAGAGATTGAACATCTAGGTGGGTGATGCTTGTATGGATTGCCAACTTTAAGGTCAGAGATACTGTGCTTTGTGTTCTGATTTGGTGCCAATCTTTTGATATTCAGAATTTTAACTCTCATTTTTTCTTCTGTTGATCTCTGGATTCATGTATTTAAATCCTTCAACTTGCTGGATTTGTTCAATAATTTGCCTTTTTTTTTCTGAAATGGAAGAGAGATCTCCATAATAACTAAAAGGAGTAGGCATAATAAGGGGTTCAAAACCAATCCTGGTTGAATTGTTGTGGTCTTTTTGAAGTTCTGTCAGGCTCCAGATAAATTCTGGTTAGGAATTTTTTTATCTCGGCCAATTATTGCTTGAAGTTTGTACTCCCTGCCCCAACTTTGATGTTTTACTTGCCATTTTACAATATATAAACACACACACTCACTAATTTACTGTTCAGTTGATTATGGTCTTCTTTGGTGGCATGTCTTTTTCTTATTTGTCATGTATCATTCATATTTTGGTTTGTTTCATCATAAAATGACAAAATTAGGGGATAACATCTTTTTGTCCACTGATGTTCCTTTTGGAGGAGCATTCAAGTGAGGTTCCAGTCCATGCAGAGAGAGAGAGAATCTGAAATGAGAAGGATTAATGAAATAACTGATTGTGTGAAAATTCCACAATGGTGTGAAAATTTTGTATCTATTCATGTCTCTGTTACTAGATTGTTTTGGAATAAATAATGATAAAAACACATTCCTTATGAAGGCAATTAAAGGGATCATGAACAGGAACAAAAGCAGAGTTAATGTAGGTGTGAATTCCACAATTAATGTTGAAGAACAACTGATAAGACCTAAGGCTGTGTGGGATAAGGATGTTCTTAAATTGTTTATCGACAGAGCAATGGAACAAGTAAATAAAGGGGAGCGCAATGGAACCTCACTTACGAAGAAGGGTTGGGCAGGTTTGGCAGCTTATCTCCTGGCTGGTAGCGGTAAAAGTTATGAGAAACAACAATTAAAGAATAAGTGGGACAATTTGAAAAAAGAATGGGTTCCATGGTATACTTTGTTTAAATATTTCACTGGTTTGGGTTGGAACCATGAGCGAAACACTTTCAATGCAAGTGACGAGTGGTGGAATGCAAGGGAAAGGGTATGTTAATTTCTTGTATAACTCAAATTTTATATTTAACCAAGTCTGATATCTCACGTTACATATGATTATTAACCTATATTTTATTTGCAGGAAGACCCCACTTATGGAAAATACTGCCATCAAGGCCTACAATATGCACGTGAGATGACATATCTTTTTAAAGATCAAGTAGCAACTGGTGAATATGCTTGGAATCCATTCTGTGACGATTCACAAGAAGATGAAGGAGGGAATGATGAATATGCTACAGGTGCACAAAATTTAGGAATGGATAATAGTGAAGGTTCTGGTGATAGTGAGGATCCAACCATAGGTGCTTCCTACGGTAATATGGGTGGTGGTAGTAGTATGGGTTTAGGGAACATAAATCTAAACACCTCCCAAAATAATAACACATCAAAGAGTGGGGAGAAAAGAAAGAGGGGTGGAGGAAAGGGGAATGCCAAAAAGGGAAAAACAAGTAATATGTCTTAATTAGGACAACATTTAGATAATGTTGCAACGACAGTTTCATCCCACACTTCTGCTGTTATGGCAACAAAAGAAGGTTCTGACATTGGAATTGCAATGGCTGCCCTTCATAATTTGCCAGGTGTGGAAGAGGACGAGGCTTTTTATACGAAGTGTTGTCAAGTTTTTCTAAACCCTCGTGCAGTGCAGGTGTTTCTGGAAATTCCAAATCCTAGAAACCAATTATTATTCCTTAAGAGTATGATAGATAACATCAACCATCCTTGAGCAAACAATATTTAGTACTTAATAGTAGCTGATTAGTGTTTGTATGTCTTCTCACTTTATATGGTGTTTGTTGAGTCTCAAAAATATCATAAGAGAAAATACGATGTTTAAGACAACTCAATTCCCAAGTTTTAATGCTTAACAAATTTGAGTTAAAATATTTATCATAGATACATATATGTTTTAATGATTTATCTGTGATTTCAGCAAGCCACTATGAGCCTACATAAAAAGACTAAGTATTGAAGCTGTCTGAAGAAGCAGAACTCGTCTGAAGAGTTGAAGCTGTCTGAAGTAGTTCAACCCGTCTGAAGTATCAGTGCTGTCTGAAGTCTCACTTATGACGTGGCACCCTCTGCTGAAGTTTGTGAAGACTTTTCTGAACCTCTGCTGCACGTACCTTTTCAAACACGTTTATGGCAAGGAACATAGAGACCTTTCCTGGTGAATTTTGAATTTTATACACCACTGAGGAAATCTCTGCAACGCAGAAATTGCAGTAACAACGATGGCAGCTTTATAGCAGCACCAACGTTGTACTTTGTCAGAATTGTGAAGACACCCAGAAGCGTGTCTCACGATGGATTGAATAGCATTCAATGCTATCTCTAAATGGTGGTATCACAACGGAAATATCATCATCACCAATCCAAAAGAAAGCACAAGAAAAGCTCAGGAGACTAAGCAGAAGCAACAAAGAGAAATGTTTGAATGAAATATTTTAATTCAAACATATTTTATCATCTGCAAAAAACAGCCATTGAACAAGACACCTCACTCAAAGAAGAAAAGAGAAATGGTGTCAGGAAGCAAACAGAAAGGGAGCATATACAAAATAAGCAAGAGGACAAATCCAACGGATACCTCCTCATATACACTCCTAAGAGAAGCAGGGAATCAGAAGTCAGCTGAAGAAAAGTAAAAGGATATCAAGAGAGAGAACATGCAAAATAATATCAAGAAAATCTCTCTAAAAGAGCTCATCTACAGAAGTGTCAGAACAGGACTGTCTGAACACATATCTACTAAAAAAGAAGCAACCGTTTGAGACACTATTACATAACGGCTATATGAGCCACATCATCAACATCTCAACGGTATTATGAATCATCTTCAAACGGCTATATTCCAACAAAACATATAAATAGCCTCAAGGAAGAATTTGAAGATGTTGAACTCATTCACTTGGTTCAATCAATTGATCAAGATGTATCAGAAAAATCCTATTGGTGTTGACCATGCTTACTTGAATCAACTATGCTAGTCAAAATTGTAGTTGTTCAGTTGAACAACCTACCAGGCTGTGCTTAATCTCATATGAACCAAGAATGGTTTGAAGCTGCAAGTATGCCTTGGTTTTTCCAATGATACGGGTGAGAATGTAACCCATGGAAACCAATGGCTGGAGAACAAGGCTGGAGCTTAAAGTCAGTATCTACCTAGCCAATTCTCAGAGGATGTTATTCCTCATATCAGAGACAGGGATTGTACTTAAACATATATGCTTGTATCACTGTCTTACCCTTGTACTTAGATTTATCCATTGTATCCTGAGTAGTACTCAGTTAACCTCTAGTACAGGAAAAGATTAAGTTTATGTTTCGTGGAAACTTAAATTTAGTTTAATTTGTAAACACTTTATGTGTCTGAGAGCCTGGAGAGGCTTGGTGGAAAAAAGAATACTTGTGGTAGAGCCTGGAGAGGCTTGATAGAAAAGAATACTTGTGGTAGAGCCTGAAGAGGCTTGATAGAAAAGAATACTTGTGGTAGAGCCTGAAGAGGCTTGATAGAAAAGAATACTTGTGGTAGAGCCTGGAGAGGCTTGACAGAAAAGAATACTTGTGGTAAAGCCTGAAGAGGCTTGACAGAAAAGAATACTTGTGGTAGAGCCTGAAGAGGCTTGACAGAAAAGAATACTTGTTCGTGTCTGGAGAGACTGTACTCGTGGTGTCTAGAGAGACTGTACTCGTGGTGTCTGGAGAGACTGTACTCGTGGTGTCTGGAGAGACTGTACTCGTGGTGTCTGGAGAGACTGTACTCGTGGTGTCTGGAGAGACTGTACTCGTGGTTTCTGGAGAGACTGTACTCGTTGTGTCTGGAGAGACTGTACTCATATTCAAGTTTGTAATCTGAATATTCATATAGTGGAAATCCAGTGGTTGTTTGCCATTGGGACTGGACGTAGCTCATAGTGGTAGTGAGTGAACCAGGATAAATTCCTTGGCTAAGTTTTCTTACCCTTATCTCTTGTCAATTCTTTTTATACTAATCAAGGGGTTAGAGTAATTAATCTGATATGTTATAAAGGCATAAAACATTGTTTTAAATCAGTATTTTTATACCGTCTGAAAACTTCAGACAGTCCTTTAAGAGCCTGTCTGAAATCGTGTTCTTAACACCTGTTTGCGAAAAGCTTTCAAAAATATTCAGAAACACTATTCAACCCCCCTTCTAGTGTTTCCCTGTGTTCCTACAGTTGGTACCAGAGCTCTACTCAGGGTTGAAGCACCTAACAAGTGACTGAGGACTGAAAGATCCAAATGGAAGCTTCTAACAGCAACAGGCAATACATCACAGAAGGAGCCTCTATCACAAGACCCCCAGCATTCAATGGAGTGGATTACCACTACTGGAGAGATCGTATGAAGTTGTTCATTGAGAGCAACAACATTGATGTTTGGGAGATGGTCACTGATGGAGATTATGTGCCTATGCAAAATGGTTTGCCTATACCTAAGACTGAATGGACCCTGGAGCAGAAGACTAGAGTCCAGATGAATGCTAAAGCCAAACTCTATTTGATATGTTCCTTGAATAAATCAGAATATGAGAAGGTCCATGGATGCACTTCTGCCAAGGAGATTTGGGATACTCTTGCAGCAGCCCATGAAGGGACTGAAACTGTCAAGCAATCCAAAATCAGCATGCTTATACATCAGTATGAGATGTTTAAGATGGAAGAAACTGAAACTATTGACCAAATGTTTGGGAGGTTTCAGACCATAACCAATGGACTCAGGTCCTTAGGAAGAACCTATGAATCTGGAGACAACAACAGAAAGATTCTAAGAAGTCTACCTAAGTCCTGGAGACCCAAAGTCACTGCCATTCAAGAGGCAAGAGATTTGAACTCTCTGAGAATGGAAGAACTGTTGGGATCTCTCAAAGTCCATGAACTTGAGCTTGGAGAAGATGACAACAAGAAGAAGTCTCTGGCTCTAAACTCCAAGGTCAAACAGTCTAGGCATGGCAGCATGAAGGCTATGCAAGCTGAGGACACTTCAGAAGCAGATGAAGATTCTGAAGACAGCTCAGAAGATGAAGATGATCTTGCTCTTTTAAGCAGAAAGATCAAGAGAATGTTGCAGAACAGAGGAAAGTTCAGAAAGAACCAACCGTCATCATCCAAATCAGGTAAGACAGGACAAAGGAGACCCCACAAATGGTACCTGGACAGTGGGTGCTCGCGACACATGACAGGAGAAAGGTCTTTGTTCCAAAACCTTAGACCTAGAGCTGATGGAATGGTCACCTTTGGTAGAAATCAGCAAGGGAAGATCATTGGAATAGGGACTGTAGACAAATGTTGAGTCTCAAACAGAACAAACAGATGTGATACTTCCTCAGAAAGCTGATTGGAAATACAAATCACATCATCCTAAGGAGCAAATCATTGGCAGCACTTCAGAAGGAGTTAAGACAAGATCAAAATTCAAGATTCTGAACTCTCTTGCTCTCTTGTCTGAAATAGAGCCAAAGAACATTGACGAAGCTCTGCATGATGAAGGGTGGATCCTAGCCATGCAAGAAGAGCTGAATCAGTTTGCTAGGAGTGATGTCTGGACCCTTGTTCCTAAACCCCATGGGAAAACTATTATTGGAACCAAATGGGTGTTCAGAAACAAGCTCTCTGAAGAAGGCAAGGTAGTCAGAAACAAGGCAAGATTAGTTGCTCAAGGATACAACCAGCAAGAAGGTATTGATTTCACTGAAACCTTTGCCCCAGTGGCCAGGTTAGAAGCAATTAGAATTCTTTTTATCTTATGCTGTAAATAATGGCATCAAGCTATATCAAATGGATGTTAAAAGTGCCTTCCTCAATGGTCTCATTGAAGAAGAAGTCTTTGTTAGACAACCCCCTGGTTTTGAAGATATTGCTTTTCCTGAACATGTTTTCAAACTCAAAAAGGCTCTCTATGGTCTGAAACAAGCCCCAAGAGCTTGGTATGACAGATTGAGCAGTTTTCTAATCTCAAATGGTTTTGAAAGAGGAAAAGTGGACACAACTCTTTTTAGAAAACATTCTAACAAAGATCTTATACTTGTTCAAATATATGTTGATGACATTATCTTTGGTTCAACTAACTCTTCATTATGCAAGGAGTTTTCAGAGTTAATGCAATCAGAATTTGAAATGAGTTTAATGGGTGAACTAAAATTTTTCTTAGGACTTCAGATTAAGCAAGATTCTGACTGTATATGGATCCATCAAGAAAAATATACAAAGGAAATGCTTAAGAAGTTTAACTTACATGATTGCAATCCCATGCCAACTCCAATGCATCCCTCTGCATCTTTAAATAAAGATGAGAAGGAAGAACCAGTGAATCAAACTTTGTATAGAGGAATGATTGGATCATTACTATATCTAACAGCAAGCAGACCTGACATAATGTTCAGTGTATGTCTGTGTGCTAGATTTCAATCTGATCCAAGGAGCACTCACTACAACGCTGTAAAAAGAATTTTCAGATATCTTAAAGGTACTACTAATCTTGGTCTGTGCTATAAGAAAAGTAAGGATTGCAGGTTAATAGGTTACTGTGATACTGATTTTGCTGGAGACAGAATTGAAAGAAAAAGCACTAGTGGTGGATGTCATTTCTTTGGAGAAAATATGATTAACTGGTCAAGCAAAAGACAAAGCACAATTGCCTTATCAACAGCTAAAGCAGAATACATCTCAGGAGCCAATTGTTGCTCACAACTGTTATGGGTGAAGTATCAGTTAGAAGATTTTAACATTACTATATCTGCTATACCTGTTTTGTGTGATAATACAAGTGCTATTAATTTGTCTAAAAATCCCATTCAACATTCTAGGGCTAAACATATAGAAATAAAACATCATTTCATTAGAGACTATGTTCAGAAAGGTATTTTTGATATTCAGTTTATTGATACAGAGCATCAATGGGCTGATATATTCACAAAACCTCTGACTGAAGATAGATTTAAGTTCATTAGAAATAATCTGAACATACATGCATTTTGAATGTGTGTGATCTGATCTGTCAAAAATGATGTATCTGAAATTTCAGCCTGTCTGAAACAAGTAACTTGTCTGAAATTTTGGGTTGTCTGAAATTCATATGGGTTTCTGAAATTTGTCACTTGTCTGAAGTAAACAAATGACGTGGCTTTATGAGACGGTTTAATTCCATTTATTTTGTCTCTTCCACTTCGCACGTTTTCCTATGTCTGCGCACCCAGTACATGCCATCATTGCTTTATGGATCTATAAATACGGAAGCTAGTGGGTCAGTTGTCTGAACCTGTACAGAATCCACAGCCTACTTCTGAAATGGAAGGACAGGCTCAAGAGGCAGATGAAACTGATGTAGTTGTAGCTGAGCCATTGGCTGCATGCCCATTTGATCCTGAACTCATTCAGGTGGCAGCATTGGCTACTGCTTTGGAGCAGGAAGAGCTGGAGAAGAAAGCTGAGCAGGAGAAGACTGATAGAGCTATTGCTATTGCTTCACAATTGGCCTATGCTGAAGATGATAGGCAAGCAACCATAGCTGAGGGAGCAAAGAAAAGGAAGAGGTCAAGTGCACCTCAGAGAAGGAGAACCAAAGGCAAGCTACTTCAGACTGCACCTGAACCTCGGGTGACTAGAAGTATTGCCTCTCAGCTGATAGCAGAAGATGAAGCTGAGAAGTATCAAAATTTTGTTAAAGCTCAACAATACTTTAAAAGGAAAAGGGAAGAAAAACAAGCACAAAGGGAGAAGGAAGAAGCAAAGGCAAAAGAATCTGAGGTAACCAAGCCTTCCTACAAGAGAATTAAGGTGAGATTTGATAATGTAACTCCTTTACCACCCTCCTCACCAGAAAAACAAACACCTCATCAACCCTCACAACCTTCACCACAACCTTCATCACAACCTTCATCACAACCTTCACCACAACCTTCACCAAAACCCCTATCACCTATAAACCAACCATCTTCACCTCTATCACAACCATCACCACCTCCACAAACAGAAAACCAACCCTCTGAACCTTCCAAACCCTCTGAACCTACCTCACCACAACCTTCAGAGAATCAACTCTCTGAGGCTACATTACCTTCCCCACAAACCCATGACCTTGCTCTAATACCACTCTTACCTTCATCACCTCCACCTCCTACACCTTCTCTGGAAGAAGAGCTCTCTGTTGAAGAAGAGCAAGTGCTTGCTGATCCCTGCTCACTGCCAAAGTTTAGAACCCTGTTTGAAGAGCTACAGTATTTCAGATCAGCACCTGCTGTATCCTTGCATCATGGCTTAATCAGGAAAACTGCTGCTGAAGTATGAAATCAATACAGTGCTTCTTCAGGTAGATTAGACAAGATCAGGAAGGGTGTCCCTCCTGCACATATTTGGGCTCCCATCAATCCATTCTCAAATGATTCCCTGAGGCTGTCTAATGATGAATGGAGCTTTGTGAGGCAGCTGAACACTGAGTTTGAGCTGTTTCAGAGGGATCTGCACAAGGGAGTTGGGATGAGAGGCTACAGGCCCCCTAGAACTTGTTCAATCAGGCCAACAACTAAAATCTTGGTGAAACCTGATAGAATAGTTCCTAGGTATCTCCTACAGGAAGAGTCATTCAAAGAAGCTAAAATCTATTCAAAGAAAAACTCACCTGTGTCTGAAGTGATGAGTCCATCAGAGTGGGAATCTTTACCAGAATTCATCACAAATCTAGGAGGAGGTTTGGATCATCTACTTCAAGATTGGATGTGGTCCTCTTACTGGAAGATCAGAGAAGATGCTGGATCTTCTTCTGGATCAACTGGTCCTGATGCTGATTCTGGTGTTGGACTTGGAAAGTCAACCACTGTCAAATATCACTATATGAGAGATCACTTTCCCCCACCTGCTGACTCTTTCCATGAAGATTGGGTTCTGCTAAATCCTATTGGCACCTTCTTTTGCCCTGTGTTCGGCTCATCTGACTACAGACTGCAGCCAGGATTTTGAGTGCTTAGATTTGTTTGCCCCTACATCTAGCTCATCTTCTATGAATCTGAGCAAGACTTGGCTAAGGAAAATCTGAAGTTGAAGTCCAAAGTGCAGAAACTTGCAAAGAAGTGTGCTGATCAAGAGCAGAAGACTAAGCATCTGATTGCTCAACAAGAACAGATTCTTCAAGAACAGCAGCTTATCAGATCTGGTCAGCAAGAC
This sequence comes from Sesbania bispinosa, assembly GCA_026901365.1. Lineage (NCBI taxonomy): Eukaryota > Viridiplantae > Streptophyta > Magnoliopsida > Fabales > Fabaceae > Sesbania > Sesbania bispinosa. The sequence continues at coordinate 152,393 of QLOH01001063.1, forward strand.
TTGAAAACCTCAGTGGAAGCTGCAATAAACAAGGCCAAGGACGACTTGATTTCCTTTCTCACTGAGGCCTTGCTGAAGAAGAAAGATTAAACTGTTCATTTTAGCCATTGTCTTTTGCTTATTTTCATACTTATGACAAGTGTCTGATTGTTTGTTTCTTTATCTGAACATTCCTATAACTATGATATATGTTTTGTGTGAATTTATTGCTCTGTTACTGTTTTGCTCTGATATTCCCTTTTGATTGATGACAAAAGGGGGAGTATTAAAATCTAATAAAATCTGAATCTGAAGTGATTACAGGACTCAGGGGGAGTAAATAAGAAATTGATTTTTGATCAAATCAGTTTAAGAGAACACCATCTGAGGGGGAGCTATCTATTCTTTTATCTTTAAAACTCCTTTCAGATTTATGTATTTTAAACAAATTTGTCATCATTAAAAAGGGGGAGAATGTTGAGTCTCAAAAATATCATAAGAGAAAATATGATGTTTAAGACAACTCAATTCCCAAGTTTTAATGCTTAACAAATTTGAGTTAAAATATTTATCATAGATACATATATGTTTTAATGATTTATCTGTGATTTCAGCAAGCCACTATGAGCCTACATAAAAAGACTAAGTGTTGAAGCTGTCTGAAGAAGCAGAACTCGTCTGAAGAGTTGAAGCTGTCTGAAGTAGTTCAACCCGTCTGAAGTATCAGTGTTGTCTGAAGTCTCACTTATGACGTGGCACCCTCTGCTGAAGTTTGTGAAGACTTTTCTGAACCTCTGCTGCACGTACCTTTTCAAACACGTTTATGGCAAGGAACATAGAGACCTTTCCTGGTGATTTTTGAATTTCATACACCACTGAGGAAATCTCTGCAACGCAGCAACGCAGAAATTGCAGCAACAACGATGACAACTTTATAGCAGCACCAACGTTGTACTTTGTCAGAATTGTGAAGACACCCAGAAGCGTGTCTCACGATGGATTGAATAGCATTCAATGCTATCTCTAAATGGTGGTATCACAACGGAAATATCATCATCACCAATCCAAAAGAAAGCACAAGAAAAGCTCAGGAGACTAAGCAGAAGCAACAAAGAGAAATGTTTGAATGAAATATTTTAATTCAAACATATTTTATCATCTACAAAAAACAGCCATTGAACAAGACACCTCACTCAAAGAAGAAAAGAGAAATGGTGTCAGGAAGCAAACAGAAAGGGAGCATATACAAAATAAGCAAGAGGACAAATCCAACGGATACCTCCTCATATACACTCCTAAGAGAAGCAGGGAATCAGAAGTCAGCTGAAGAAAAGTAAAAGGATATCAAGAGAGAGAACATGCAAAATAATATCAAGAAAATCTCTCTAAAAGAGCTCATCTACAGAAGTGTCAGAACAGGACTGTTTGAACACATATCTACTAACGAAGAAGCAACCGTTTGAGACACTATTACATAACGGCTATATGAGCCACATCATCAACATCTCAACGGTATTATGAATCATCTTCAAACGACTATATTCCAACAAAACATATAAATAGCCTCAAGGAAGAATTTGAAGATGTTGAAATCATTCACTTGGTTCAATCAGTTGATCAAGATGTATCAAAAAAATCCTATTGGTGTTGACCATGCTTACTTGAATCAACTATGCTAGTCAAAATTGTAGTTGTTCAGTTGAACAACCTACCAGGCTGTGCTTAATCTCATATGAACCAAGAATGGTTTGAAGCTGCAAGTATGCCTTGGTTTTTCCAATGATACGGGTGAGAATGTAACCCATGGAAACCAATGGCTGGAGAACAAGGCTAGAGCTTAAAGTCAGTATCTACCTAGCCAATTCTCAGAGGATGTTATTCCTCATATCAGAGACAGGGATTGTACTTAAACATATATGCTTGTATCACTGTCTTACCCTTGTACTTAGATTTATCCATTGTATCCTGAGTAGTACTCAGTTAACCTCTAGTACAGGAAAAGATTAAGTTTATGTTTCGTGGAAACTTAAACTTAGTTTAATTTGTAAACACTTTATGTGTCTGAGAGCCTGGAGAGGCTTGGTGGAAAAAAGAATACTTGTGGTAGAGCCTGGAGAGGCTTGATAGAAAAGAATACTTGTGGTAGAGCCTAGAGAGGCTTGATAGAAAAGAATACTGGTGGTAGAGCCTGAAGAGTCTTGATAGAAAAGAATACTTGTGGTAGAGCCTGGAGAGGCTTGACAGAAAAGAATTCTTGTGGTAGAGCCTGGAGAGGCTTGACAGAAAAGAATACTAGTGGTAGAGCCTGAAGAGGCTTGACAGAAAAGAATACTTGTTCGTGTCTAGAGAGACTGTACTCGTGGTGTCTGGAGAGACTGTACTCGTTGTGTCTGGAGAGACTGTACTCGTGGTGTCTGGAGAGACTGTACTCGTGGTGTCTGTAGAGACTGTACTCATTGTGTCTGGAGAGACTGTACTCATATTCAAGTTTGTAATCTAAATATTCATATAGTGGAAATCCAGTGGTTGTTTTCCATTGGGACTGGACGTAGCTCACAGTGGTAGTGAGTGAACCGGGATAAATTCCTTGGCTAAGTTTTCTTACCCTTATCTCTTGTCAATTATTTTTATACTAATCAAGGGGTTAGAGTAATTAATCTGATATGTTATAAAGGCATAAAACATTGTTTTAAATCAGTATTTTTATACCGTCTGAAAACTTCAGACAGTCCTTTAAGAGCCTGTCTGAAATCGTGTTCTTAACACCTGTTTGCGAAAAGCTTTCAAAAATATTCAGAAACACTATTCAACCCCCCTTCTAGTGTTTCCCTGTGTTCCTACAGTGTTGTATGACTTATTTATAGTATAAATGGACCGTGAGACTTATATTTTATGACTAATTGGTTGTAACACTTATTTAAAATGGTATTGTAAGATTGACTTGTTGTTAATGACTTGGAAAATGTTGGTGTTGTGGTTTGTCTTTTTTGCAGATTTGTAGTTGAAATGTCCTATTTACCATCAAATGATAATGATCCCAACTCAAGTGAAGCTAATGACTTGAATGAAACAATTACAAATTTGATCCAAACTATGGTAGGTATCTCAACACTTTTAGTTGGAGAATATTGTATGAAGTATCTTTGCAAAGAACCGTGTAGGACAAGTGAAATGAGTGGGAGCAAATGGGTTCATGACATGTTGCATGGAAATCCGACAAGATGCCATGAAAACTTTAGGATGGATGCAGATGTATTTACATTGTTTTGTAATGCACTACTTGACCATGGTTTAAAAGGGACTAAACGTATGGGTATACAGGAGATGGTTGGTATGTTCTTGTATGTGCTTGGACATGGAGTGGGAAATAGACTCGTCCAAGAAAGATTTCAACATTCGGGTGAAACAGTTAGCCGACATTTTCATAAGATATGTGCAAAACAAGATCTGCAATGACACAAGGTATTGGCCATATTTTCAACATTGCATAGGAGCAATTGATGGAACCCATGTCCCATGTGTAGTTCCTTCACAAGAAAGTGGGAAGTTTATAGGTAGGAAGGGATATACAACACAAAATGTCATGGCTGTTTGTGATTGGGATATGTTCTTTACATTTGCATTGCCAGGATGGGAAGGATCAGCTCATGATGCAAAGGTTTTCAAGGATGCACTTACAAAACCACAATATAATTTTCCACATCCTCCTCCAGGTTTGATTTATTACTTTACTCACCATCATTAATGGGGGCGTTATAGATGCCTATTTTAATAAGTTGTTTTTACTTGTAGGTAAGTATTATTTGGTTGATAGTGGTTATCCAACTCCAATAGGGTACTTGGGTCCTTATAGAAGAGAAAGGTATCATCTTCCAGACTTTAGGCGTGCAAGGCGATTTGACAATCATAATGAAGTATTCAACTATTTTCATTCCAGCTTAAGATCCACTATAGAGAGGACTTTTGGAGTATGGAAAAATAGGTTTGGAATTCTCCGTCACATGCCTAATTACAACTATAAAACTCAAGTTCAGATAGTTTATGCCACAATGGCAATACACAACTTTATTAGAAGATACAGTGACTCAGATATTGAGTTTCAAAGGGTGGATGAAAATTACATTAATCTTGAAGACGTTCATAACCATGTCAACTTCAACCCAGGCATAGATGCGGACATTGTTTCATCACCGGAGATGAATGTTATACGTGACTCAATTAGGGATGATATTGTGGCCGCTAAGAATGCAAATTAATTTGTATATTTGATACTACTTTATTTTTCCACAACTTGTTGGCTTGTACGTCATAGAAGACATACTTATATAATTATGTAGATGTGAATGACGTGTTAAATTGATGAAACAGTTGAATTTCAAATTTAATATTTTTGTCAAACTAACTTTATATTTATACATGATTATTAAACTTACAATGAATTTATTATTTTAAAAAAAAAGATATCATTTAAACTCATTTTTAATAATTATTCAATTTTGGGTATTACTAGTAAATGATATTTTATTATTGAACAAAATTACATTACTATTTTAATAATAAAAAAATATTATATTCAAGATAAGGATTGTAAACCTAATTTCTTTGCTCACGTTTTGAATCTTAATAAATATAAAGATTTACAATCAATATTTATTAGCATTTAAAGATTCAATTATAAAGACAGAGAATATTAATAATAAGAATTTAGAGGAATAATTTCACTGTTGCAAGTTACTGTGTTGAATTCAAAACCAATAACTGAAGAAATTAAAAATTTTAAACAACATTAACAGGGTAGAGTCAGTGAATGTTCCACTCTCCAAGATGAAGTTTCAAAATTATAAATACATAATGGATTAATATTTCTATATAACTAGTAAATTAAAAGCAAAGAATAAATACATTTATATTTATATATAAATTTATCCACTTCTATTTATCTAATAAAATAAATAGTAAACCCATTTTAGTAATTTTATATCTAAAAGTGATTTTACTTTATCTCATCCAAACAAAATCAATTTCTGTCAACCCACTTTTACAATTACGTAGCCAAACAGAAAATCAATTCTACCAAAATCAATTTTACCCAAATCAATTCCTGCCAACTGTAAACCAAATGGGCACTAAGTCAGCAAGGATGAGAGGAGATAACCTTTAAGAAAATAATCCTTTAACAAGAAATAGATAAAAATTTATTGATAGTAAGGGCCTGAATAGGTAAACCCAAAGGAGGCCTAGTGCATAAATTTTTTTATCCTAGTATGGGAGCTTGAACTTAGCAGTTAAAGGTGAAATTTGAGAAAAGTTTTAGTTTCCCGTTTGAGATTCAATATTAAGAATCATATGAACTTTTTCAATGTTCCACTTATTAATATTGAATATTGAATTGTCCAAGTTGGACAATTTGGGAAGAAACCTTTTTTCTCCACTTGTTAATAGTTCGTTTTAAATCTCATCTCCTATATTTAATGAAATTTTGGTTCACTACATTTCCTATTGTCTCTAGGTGTGTATGCTTGATTATGGTATATGTTACCATGTTCAATTTGTGCACTTGGAGACCAATGAGAAATGTTGCCTAAATTTCATTGTATGTAAGATATGAGATTTAAAACTAACTATTAAATAAGTACAAAAAAAGTTTATTTTTGAATGGGATAGGGTCATGCCTTGTAAATGAGATGAGGAGGACGATAAGGAGTTAGTTAATGGAATTAACACGCTAGTTTTTAAAACAAATGTCATCATTAGGTGGTCCCATGGGCTTTCCTTTACTAGAGACCACATAACATTTAATTTCTACTACACCAATTACCTCTAGCACAACCGACCATTACCACCTTGTAATAATTGGTCAACATTATGGGATCACGTTACTGTAGAACCTAGTGATGAGAAAATGAGAGATGCAATTATTGTGGAGTTTGGTTATTTTTATTTTTTGTTTTATATTCACTTTTAAATACTAAAATGTTTCCTTTACTTTCATATACAATTTTTTAAAAACAAAAAATAAATGAAAATAATAAACTTTTTATAATTAAAAATAAAAATAAAAAATAAAAAATAAATGTTTTTGCAAACTAAACGACCTTTAGAATGTGTTTAGGAGTTTAGAGCAGTGTTATGAAACCTGCCTCGGACCGGTCGGTCGAACTGGTCCGACCGGGAACCGGTGGTGTGGGAGGTCGGAGTTGTTATTTAGATCGGAAATGTATTAGACCCGGTAAGACTCGGTCGGGTTTTGACAGAACCGGCAAACCGGTTGGGTTTGAATAACTCGGTTAAGATGAAGATGAAAAAATGCTCAAACAATAATCCCAGTTACCATCATCACAACACCACAGTTATCAAAACTTAGAATGTTTTCCTTATCTGTTCATACCTTACACATTTGATGACTGTCAGATCCAAAGAAAACTGTGAAGTGAAGAATAAAAGGAAAGACGAGGAAGGCAAACGTGAAGAAAAATGACAAAATAAGAGAAAGGGAGAGAGGAATAAAAGAGGTGGCGTCTACGGTGATTCACAATTTTTGTGACTCACCGGTGGTACACAAACTTTAGACCGTTAGATTTAACATTTATTTATTAGATGGTTGAGATCGTTGACCGACAACCTGTTGCTTTATAAGTGTTATATTTTACTCCAAAGTTATTAATATTGCAGACTAGTCCTCCTATTTTTGTTTTTTTCATTGATTTTGGAATAGTACAATGACGTATTGCATGTCTTTACGTTCTTTTCTTCTTTTTTTTTTGGTACAAGGTGAAAAAAAAGTTATTTTCTTCTTTGATTTAGGTTATTATTTCTCTCTATATTTTTATTTATTAAAATTCTCTCTCCTTTCTCCCCCATCTCTCCTCTTTCTCTCTCCTTTGTTTCTCTCTCTCTCCCCTTCTCTCTTCTCTCTCCTCTATTTCTCTACTTTGTTTCTCTCCTCCTCTCTCTCCCCCCTCTCTCCCTCTCTCTCTCATATGTTTCTCTCTATCTCCTTTCTCGATCCTCTCTCTCCCCCTCTCTCCTTTCTCTCTCCTCTGTTTCTCTCCTTTATCTCTCCTTGTTTCTTCTCTCCCGTCTCTCTCCCCTGTTTCTCTCTCTCCCCATCTCCCCCTCTCTCCACCCTCTCTCCTCTATTTCTCTCCTTGTTTCTCTCTCCTTTGTATCTTTCTTCCCCCCTCTCTTTACTCTGTTTCTCTTTCCCATCCTTCCTTCTTCTTCTTTCCCTCCGCTCTCCCCCCTCTCCCCCCTATTTCTCTCTCCCTCTCTCTATCCTCTCTCTCCTCTATCTCTCCTTGTCTCTCTCTCCTATGTCTCTCTCTCCCTCTCTCCTCCTCGCTCCCCTCTCCTTCTCTCTCTCCCCTATGTTTCTCTCCTTGTTTCTCTCTCCTCTCTCTCATCTGTTTCTCCTCTCCTCCCTCTCTCCTCTCACCCCAAAGTTGGTACTTAGGATTAGGGGTTCAAACTTGAGACTCACAAGGGAGCAATTGGCCAAAAGAAGCTAATAGTAGTGGCTTAGTTGTGATAAGTTATTTGTTTTTTTTCAAAGTAATATATGTGTGTCTCCACATCATTTGCATGGTTGACGTTTAAATTTTGACGTGAAAATTTGCATGCATGCTTTGGTTGTTACCGTAGCACCCATGATGAATTTTCATGATTTTTTTATATTTGGGGTAATTATTGTGAATTATTTACTTTAAAAACAAGAAAATTGTATTAAAAATGATGTTTAATGAGAAAAAAATTCTGGAAAAATCATTTTGGCGACCTATTGAGCATTGTGAAGTAGTTGGTGGAGGGATGAGGTGAAATGAAATGGTTGGTTTGTTGGTTTTGGTAAGAAGATGGTGGTACTATACTGTGAATTAAATAGCAAAAAATAAGGGAAAATTAATTAAAAATAGCAAACATTAGTGAAAAATTGTGAAATTTTGTTTTTGACGGCTCCTAACCATTAGAAACCACGTGGAGAGTTTTCTCGATGAAGTTCAAAAGTGCGATTTTTGGTCTTTTGGACACTTGTGAGTGTGAGACAAGAACCCTAAACCAATGTAGTAACTTTGGGGAGAGGCATCATGCATGCATACTTGTGGTTTGAATTTTTATTTGAAATTTTGCATGCAGTAAAGGTGGCGTGAGATGACCCACGTGGTGATTTTTCATGATTTTTTGAAGGGTTTTGTAATTATTGTGAATTAAATATGTAAAAACAAGGAGAAATTATTTAAAAATAGCACATGGTAGTCAAAATTACGAAATTTTGTTTTTGATAGCTCATAACCATTAGAATCCATGTGGAGAGTTTTCGTGATAAAACTCAAAAATGTGATTTTCGGCCTTGTGAGTGTGAGACAAAAACCCTAAACCAATGTACTAAGTTTTGGGGGAGGCCCCATGCATGCATAGTTGTCGTTTGAATTTTTATTTGAAATTTTGCATGCAATAAAGGTGATGTGAGAGGAAACGCGCGGTGAATTTTCATGATTTTTTGAAGGGTTTTGTAATTACTGTGAATTAAATAGGTAAAAATAAGGGGAAATTATTTAAAAATAGAAAATGATAGTAAAAAAATTATGAAATTTGGTTTTTGATGGCTCCTAACCATTAGAATCCATGTGGAGAGTTTTCGTGATAAAACTCAAAAGTGTGATTTTCGGCCTTGTGAGTGTGAAACAAAAACCCTAAATCAATGTACTAAGTTTTGGGGGAGGCCACATGCATGCATACTTGTCGTTTGAATTTTTATTTGAAATTTTGCATGCAATAAAGGTGATGTGAGAGGAAATGCGTGGTGAATTTTCATGATTTTTTGAAGGGTTTTGTAATTACTGTGAATTAAATAGGTAAAAACAAGGGGAAATTATTTAAAAATAGAAAATGATAGTAAAAAATTATGAAATTTGGTTTTTGATGGCTCCTAACCATTAGAATCCATGTGGAGAGTTTTCGTGATAAAAATCAAAAGTGTGATTTTCGGCCTTGTGAGTGTGAGACAAAAACCCTAAACCAATGTACTAAGTTTTGGGGGAGGCCCCATGCATGCATACTTGTCGTTTGAATTTTTATTTGAAATTTTGCATGCAATAAAGGTGATGTGAGAGGAAACGCGTGGTGAATTTTCATGATTTTTTGAAGGGTTTTGTAATTACTGTGAATTAAATAGGTAAAAACAAGGGGAAATTATTTAAAAATAGAAAATGATAGTAAAAAATAATGAAATTTGGTTTTTGATAGCTCCTAACCATTAGAATCCATGTGGAGAGTTTTTGCGATGAAACTCAAAAGTGCGATTTTCGGCCTAGTGGACACTTGGGAGTGAGACAAGAACCCTAAACCAATGTATAAGTTTTGGGGTCAAAATAGGTGATGAGTAATTCGTTGTTATCGTATGACCCTAAATTTTTGCCTGTTTGTGAGGGACGGAGAAAGGACCACCACGATGAATTTTTCATGATTTTTTCTGACGATGCCACTAATTACTAGATTTTATTTGCTTAAAAATGAAGGAAAATGATTTAAAAATAGTGTAACTTGTTAATACAAATGCGCATGCCGCAATTTTCGCGTTGCAAATTGCGCATGCACATTTTAGTGAGACTGCAATGCGCATGCAAATTTGTGAATAAATGAAAATCTAGCGGAAAGACAGGCATTGTCGTGCCTGTCTATCCGCATTTTTGTTGGGCTTGTACTGATGAGCATGGCAGTTTGTGGTTTGAATTTCCACGTGAAATTTGCATGGATGTTATGTTTGGTGTGGCAACCCCTTTGGTGAAGTTTCACGAATTTTTTAAGAATGTTGTATTTTTAGTGATTTAAATAGTAAAAACATGGGGAAATTAATAAAAAAATACCAAAGAGAGGAGGAAGAGGGGAGAGAGAAACAGAGTAGAGAGGGGGAGAGAAACAAAGGAGAGAGAGGAGAGAGAAATAGAGGAGAGAGGGGAGATGAGGGAGAGAGGGGAGAGAGAAACAAGGAGAGATAGAGGAAAGAAACAAGAGAGAGAAAGGAGAGAGAGGAGAGGAGATAGATCTATCTGCTCTCGCCCTTCTCCTCCAGACCTCAGTCTCTCGCCTCTCGCGTGTTCTCTCTACTCTTCTTCTCCGCCTCCGCTTTTCCTCTTCTCTCTCTCTCTTCTCTCCCCTCTCTTTCCCCCCTCTTCTCTCTCCCTCTCTCTCTTTTCTCTTTTTCTCTCCGTGCTCTCTCGTTTTCTCGCCCCCCCCTTCTCTCCCTCTCTGTCTCTTTTTCGCTCCTTTTTTCTCGCTCTCCCCCTCTTCTCTCTCGCGTTCTTGTTCTCTCTCGCTCTCTCCTTTCCTCCTTCCCCCTCTCTCTCTCCCCTTTTTTCCCCCTCGCTCTTTCTCCCTTCCTTTTTTCTTTTTCCCTTCAATTTTTCCCTTTAATTATTATTCATTATTTTATTCCATGACCTGCTTTACCCACAATTGTAGGTCAAAATTGTGTACCACCGGTGCTACACATGTTTATTGACTCAAGAGAGGAAGATGAAAAAAATAAGAGAAAGGGAGATAGAAGATCGGACTTGGTGATATGAAGAAGATGAGAATATGAAAAAGAAAGAAAAAAAATGAGAGTTGCAGTGAATGAAAGAGTGGGTCTTTGGGTAAAGTGAAAGGATAGGAGATATGAAGAAGATGAGAAGATGAAAAGAGGTGGATGCTACCGGTGAGTCTATATTAGTGTGCACCACCGGTGGTGCAAAAAAAATGACCCATAGCTGTGGGTATCTAACCGGTTAATTATAGAAAATAATAATAAAAAAATGATATGAAATAAATTTTAGGAATTTGTTTTATTGAGTTAAACAGAACCTAATTGTTTTTCTCCCCTGAGTTATTTTCTCTCAGCTAGCAATCTTTCTTTGACTGCTCCGTCCCCCCTCTGAGTGGTTGTGGTTGTCCGTTCGGCCATTTTTTTCCGATGAAGGTGTAGTTTACGATCCGGCGAACGACTTGAAAGTAATGTGCTATTTCAGTCAATTAGGGTGTTTAACGTTCAGATCGTGAAGCGTTCAGATAGTGAAGTAAAATTGTTCGGTTCAGGAGCATTTTGCTGTGATTCCAAACGCAGAGGTTGAGAGGATTTTGTTGGTCGTTGTTCACAATTTTTGCCCAAGTAAATTTCCGATTGTATCATTTAAAGTTTTGTTTGAAAGATTAGTAATAGGTTTTCAGATTTTCGTTAGGTGTAATGTATTCGTAGATTCCGTCGTTTGAATGGTATTTTATTAAGTATTATTCTATAAATGGTGTGGGTTTTCGTTGCTGGATAGAGAAACCAAAGATGGAAGCATTTGTTGCCATAGATTAAGACCCTCCCTTCTAACCACCTGTGAAAGAAGCAAAACTTGAATAGTAACATTGTAAGAGGCAATTTTTAGAGCTGTCTGGCTTTTAAGAGCCCAATTTTCAGAAGGAATTTGTTCGCTAATATCCGTACATCACCTGCCTTGATCTGAAGAAATTTTGAATAGATTAGTCTTGACCCTTGAGTGGATGTTCAAATATTTAAGCATCATTATTAATCATAGTAAAGTAACAATATTAATAGGCTAAAAATATTAATCATATAGGAAGCTCTTGAGGTATAACCCTGTTAACGAGTTTGAACCCTTTTTGAGAGTTTAGGGATTAGCCAATCTAAGTTACCTTTGGTTCTCCCTCCTAACATGATTTTTTTGAGTGATGATCATGTTTTGCTTGATTGTTTTCACGCTCTTTGTAATTATGGGGTCCCTAGAAATAGAATGGGAAAATTTTATAAGCAAGCAAAAGAGTTTTTTGGGTATGACAGTGGATTGTTGTTGTCAAAATTTCAAGCTTTTGTAAAATTTGGATTTGAGTAAATCAGCAGTCATCAAGCTTGTTGTTTGTTGCCCTTCATTTTTGGCTGGTGATATGGATTGTGAGTTTGTTAATATTATTGGTTGATCGAAAAAAATGGGGTTGAAAGTGATTGGATTGTGAATTGCATGTGAAATTCAAGAACATATAGTTGGAAAAAAAATCCTTGATACCATTTAGTCTTGCCTTGATCTGTTTTATTTTGTTTTTTGTTTGTGTTATTAATGGAGGTGGGTATTGTAGGTGTGAATATGGCTTCTGGTGAGCAATGAAGGAACACAGGGAAACACTAGAAGGGGGGTTGAATAGTGTTTCTAAATATTTTAGAAAGCTTTTTGCAAACAGGTGTTAAAAACACGATTTCAGACAGGCTCTTAAAGGGCTATCTGAAGTTTTCAGACGACTTGTAAAAACTGATTTTAAAAGATGTTTTATGCCTTTATAAAATATCAGATTAATTACTCTAACCCCTTGATTAGTATAAAAAGAATTGACAAGAGATAAGGGTAAGAAAACTTAGCCAAGGAATTTATCCTGGTTCACTCACTACCACTGTGAGTTACGTCCAGTCCAATGCCAACTAGCAATTGGATTTTCTCTACAACCAAGTATTCTTTTACAGACAAGCCTCTCCAGGCTCAAACCAACAAGTATTCTTTTTCAAACAAGCCTCTCCAGGCTCAACAAACAAATACAGAGAAGATAAAATGCTTAAGCTTACAAACTATATCAGTCTTGAAGCTTAAACAATTACAAATGTACAGAAAAACTGAGGTATGCTCAGGATATTACAATATGTGTACAAAGATAAATATTATCAGAGTTGTTGCAGTGCCGAAAAACTTGCAGAGTTTTAGTTCTTTTTCACAAAATTCTTCTCTCTTGATGGTCTTCAAAGGAGGGGGTATTTATACCCAAATATCAATCCGTTGGAGAAAACCACCGTTTAGGAATAGCATGAAATCCATTGTGAGACAGCCTGCTGTGAACTCTGACATTCTCTGACATTTTCTGACAATTCCTGACACGTTACAAATTTTGCTCCTGCCAAAAAGCTGCTTTTTGTTGTTGCTGCAAGGGCTGCGTAGCAGAGGACGCGTATGGCAGAGAACGTGCTTGAAATTCAAAAAGGAATGTCAGCTGTTATAACAGAAAACGTGCTTGATTCAAAAAGAGCTTCAGACGTCTCACAATCTTCAGACTAGAGGTGCCACGTCATCAAAAGACTTCGGACAGCCTTGATGCTTCAGACAGGTTGAGCTACTTCAGACAGCTTCTGCTTCTTCAGACAGCTTTTCAACACTTAGTCTTTTTATAGGCTTATGGTGGCTCTTGCTGAAATCATAGATAAATCATTAAAGCATATGTGTATCCATGATAAATATTTTAAGTCAAATTTGTTAACCATTAAAACTTGGGAATATAATTGTCTTAAAACATCATAAACCACTTTATGATATTTTTGAGACTCACATTCTCCCCCTTTTTAATGATGACAAATTTGGTTAAAATATACAAATCTATAATCAGTTTTTAAGAATAAGAAAGCTCCCCCTGAGATAGAAATATCCTTGAACAGGTTCTGTTTAAGGTATATTTTACTCATTTGCTCAAATTTCTCAGAAAACATATGTACTCCCCCTGAGTCCTGTGACCACTTCAGATTTGGTTAGTTTTAATACTCCCCCTTTTGTCATCAATCAAAAGGGAATATCAGAGCAAAACAGTAACAGAGTAATATATTCAGATAAAACATATATATCAGAGCACAAATAATCAACTCAAAATATGAGATAAGCCATTGATTGTATTTAATGAATGTTCAGATAAAGAAATAGACAATCAGACACTTGTCATAAACATGAAAATAAGCAAAGACAATGGCTGAATTAACAGTTTAATCCTTCTTCTTCAGCAAGGCCTCAGCCTAAAGGAAATTAAGTCTTCCTTGGCCTTGTCTATTGCTGCTTCCACTGAGGTTTTCAATTCTGGCTGACCAGATCTGATAAGCTGCTGTTCTTGAAGAATTTGCTCTTGTTTAACAATTAGATGCTTAGTCTTCTTCTCTTGATCAGCATACTTCTTTTCAAGTTTCTTAACTTTCGTCTTCAGCTTCAGATTTCCTCAGACAAGTCTTGCTCAGATTCATACAAAATCAATTGGATGTAGGGGCAAACAAATCTAAGCACTCCAAAGCCTGGCTTCAATCTGTATTCAGATGGCTTGAACACAGGGCAAAAGAAGGTGCCAATGGGGTTCAGTACTACCCAGTCTTCATTAAAAGAGTCATCAGGTGGGGGAAAATGATCTCTCAGATAGTGATATTGGACATTGGTTGACTTTCCAAGTCCAACTTCAGAATCAGCATCAGGACCAGTTGATCCCGAAGAAGATCCAGCATCTTCTCTGATCTTCCAGTAAGAGGACCACATCCAATCTTGAAGTAGTTGATCCAGGCCTCCTCCTTGGTTTTTGATGAACTCTGGTAAAGATTCCCACTCTGATGGACTCATCATTTCAGACAGAGGTGCAGATACAGAATAAACTTTAGCTCCTTTGAATTTCTCACCCTGACCTTCCTTTAAGGGATACCTAGGAACTATTCTATCAGGTTTCACCAAGATTTTAGTGGTTGGCCTGATTGAACAAGTTCTAGGAGGCCTGTAGCCTCTCATCCCAACTCCCTTGTGCAGATCCCTCTGAAACAGCTCAGACTCAGTGTTCAGCTGCCTCACAAAACTCCATTCATCACTATTCAGCCTGAGGGAATCATCTGAGAATTGATTGATGGGAGCCCAAGTATGTGCAGGAGGGACAACACCCTTCCTGATCTTTTCTAATCCTCCTGAAAGAGCACTGTATTGGTTTCTAACTTCAGCAACCGTTTTTTTGATTAAGCCATGATGCAAGGATACAGCAGGTGCTGGTCTGAAATACTGTAGCTCTTCAGACAGGTTGCCAAACTTAGGCAATAAATAGGGATCAGAAGGAAGGAGAGACAACTGTAGAGCTTCAGCAAGGACTTGCTCTTCTTCAGCAGAGAGCTCTTCTTACAGAGAAGGTGGAGGGGATGATGGTGGTGAAGGTGGGTGGTGGTGGTGGTGGTAATGAAGGTAAAGGTGGTGATGATGGTTGAGGTTGAGGAGGTGAAGGTTCAGAAGGTTGGATTGGTTGAGGTGATGATGGATCAGATGGTTGATTTTCTGATGGGGAAGGTAATGTAGGTTCAGAGAGTTGATTCTCTGAAGGTTGTGGTGAAGGTTGAGATACAGGTTGAGGTGGTTGTTTAGGTTTTTCTAGTGAGGAGGGAGGTGATGGTGTAACATTGTCAAATCTGACTTTGATTCTCTTGTAAGGAGGCTTAGTTACCTCAGATACCTTTGCTTTTGCTTCCTTCTCTTCTTTCTCTCTTTGTGCTTGCTTTTCTTCCCTTCTCCTCTTAAAGTACTGTTGAGCTTTAACAAAATTTTGATACTTCTTGTCACCCTAGGTTCAGGTGCAGTCTGAAGTAGCTTGCTTTTGGTTCTCTTTCTCTGAGGTCCACTTGACCTTTTCCTCTTCTTTGAAACTTCAGCCAATGTAGCTTGCCTATCATCCTCTGCATAGGCAAGTTGAGATGTAATGGCAAGAGCACGATCAGTCTTCTCCTGCTCAGCTTTCTTCTCCAGCTCTTCCTGCTCCAAAGCAGTAGCCAATGCATCCACCTGAATGAGTTCAGGATCAGATGGGTAAGCAGCCAATGGCTCAGCTACTACTGCATCAGTTTCATCTGCCTCTTGAGCCTGTCCTTCCATTTCAGAAGTAGGCTCTGGAGTCTATACAGGTTCAGACAACTGACCCACAATTTAGATGGCCTTTTTGAAGCCTTCTGAACAGGTTCGGACACCTGATTCTGCACAGATGCAGATGCTACCTTAGCATCAATCCTCACAGGTAGCTTCTTCAATTTTGCTTGAGGAGAGGGTTTTGATGGCTTGAACTCATGTCTCCTGATGTCTCCCATGAGTTCATTCTCCAGTATCTGCATTGTTGTGTTCCTCCTTTCTGCCTTCTCTAAGAGGATGCCCTCCTTCATGGATGGTGAAGGAGGTCTTGGAGCCAACTTTATTCCCATGCTCTTTAGGTTTGATTCACCAAACACAGGCTGTGAAAGGCGATCAAAAAACCTCTCAATGGGGACTTTGAAATGCAGCAAGATTTTGGTGATGATGGTATTGTGTGGGAAGCTCCCAGCAGAGTCTCTGAGACGCTTCTGCATGTGGTACATTATGATGTTGGGGAGGTTCACCTTCTTCTTCTGCATTAGGTGAATCAGACAAAATCTCTCCAACTCAGAAACATGGTTTTCTGCTTCCACTCTTAGGGATTACAGAGCACCCTAAGATGGCATGCAAAACCCTAGCCTTGTCTGACATATGCTTTGCATCCAAGCTTACTGGTTCAGAGGTGCCATACAGAAACTCTGTGAACTGCTTCTGTCCACCATTTCTTGCTTCCCAGCCAGGAGTGAATACAGCTCCTTCTGTCCTGACCTCATAGATGTGAGAAATGATATCTTCATCAACAAAGATAGGGACACCACATACTGTGGCCTTGATGCTAGTGTAGATACCCTGAGGATTGGGTATTCCTCTGGCAGTAGCCCAGAAATCCAGCACACTCTGCTCATGCCACTGTGTCAAGTTGTGGTTGAAATACAGAGTCCACCCAGCTGCATCGAACTCAGCAAATAAGTCCATTCCAGAGATTGAAGATCCTCCAGGGCTACAACCCTTAGTCTTCACAATGTTGCTTCCAGTAGATTTCTTAGGTTCCATTGAAGAGTTTTCTGAAGAACTTGAGAGAAAAAAAAATTGCTTGTAGAAGAAGGATCTCAAGAGGTGAATACAGAATAGTGAACAGTAAAGTTCTCTGACCCACTAGCTTCTGTATTTATAGACCCATGAAGTAATGATGGCATGTACCTTCTGGCTGCACAGACATAGGAAAACGTGCGAAGTGGAAGAGACAAAATAAATGGAATTAAACCGTCTCAGAAAGCCACGTCATTTGTTTACTTCAGACAAGTGACAGATTTCAGACACCCATATAGATTTCAAACAACCCAAAATTTCAGACAAGTCACTTGTTTCAGACAACTGGAATTCAGACACATATCATTTTCAAAAGATCATATCACACACAATCAAAATGCATGTATGTTCAGATTATTTCTAATGAACTTAAATCTATCTTCAGTCAGAGGTTTTGTGAATATATCAACCCATTGATGCTCTGTATCAATAAACTGAATATCAAAAACACCTTTCTGAACATAGTCTCTAATGAAATGATGTTTTATTTCTATATGTTTAGCCCTAAAATGTTGAATGGGATTTTTAGACAAATTAATAGCACTTGTACTATCACAAAAAACAGGTATAGCAGATATAGTAATTTTAAAATCTTCTAACTGATACTTCACCCATAACAGTTGTGAGCAACAACTAGCTGCTGAGATGTATTCTGCTTCAGCTGTTGATAAGGCAATTGTGCTTTGCCTTTTGCTTGACCAACTAATCATATTTTCTCCAAAGAAATGACATCCACCACTAGTGTTTTTTCTTTGAATTCTGTCTCCAGCAAAATCAACATCATAGTAACCTATTAACCTGCAATCCTTACTTTCTTATAGCACAGACCAAGATTAGTAGTACCTTTAAGATATCTGAAAATTCTTTTTACAGCTTTGTAGTGAGTAATCCTTGGATCAGATTGAATCTAGCACACAGACATACACTGAACATTATGTCAGGTCTGCTTGCTGTTAGATATAATAATGATCTAATCATTCCTCTATACAAAGTTTGATTCACTGGTTCTTCCTTCTCATCTTTATTTAAAGATGCAGAGGGATGCATTGGAGTTGACATGGGTTTGCAATCATGTAAGTTAAACTTCTTAAGCATTTCCTTTGTATATTTTTCTTGATGGATCCATATACAGTCAGAATCTTGCTTAATCTGAAGTCCTAAGAAAAATTTTAGTTCACCCATTAAACTCATTTCAAACTCTGATTGCATTAACTCTGAAAACTCCTTGCATAATGAAGAGTCAGTTGAACCAAAGATAATGTCATCAACATATATCTGAACAAGTATAAGATCTTTGTTAGACTGTTTTCTAAAAAGAGTTGTATCCACTTTTCCTCTTTCAAAACCATTTGAGATAAGAAAACTGCTCAATCTGTCATACCAAGCTCTTGGGGCTTGTTTCAAACCATAGAGAGTCTTTTTGAGTTTGAAAACCTGTTCAGGAAAAGCAATATCTTCAAAACCATGGGGTTGTCTAACAAAGAATTCTTCTTCAATGAGACCATTGAGAAAGGCACTTTTAACATCCATTTGATATAGCTTGATTCCATTATTTACAGCATAAGATAAAAGAATTCTAATTGCTTCTAACCTGGCCACTGGGGCAAAGGTTTCAGTGAAGTCAATACCTTCTTGCTGGTTGTATCCTTGAGCAAACTAATCTTGCCTTGTTTCTGACTACCTTGCCTTCTTCAGACGCTTGTTTCTGAACACCCATTTGGTTCCAATAATAGTTTTCCCATGGGGTTTAGGAACAAGGGTCCAGACATCACTCCTAGCAAACTGATTCAGCTCTTCTTGCATGGCTAGGATCCACCCTTCATCATGCAGAGCTTCATCAATGTTCTTTGGCTCTATTTCAGACAGGAGAGCAAGAGAATTCAGATTCTTGAATTTTGATCTTGTCTTAACTCCTTCTGAAGTGCTGCCAATGATTTGCTCTTTAGGATGATGTGATTTGTATCTCCAATCAGGTTTCTGATGAGGTATCAAATATATTTGTTCTGTCTGAGACTCAACATTTGTCTGAAGAGGTTTAGTAACAGTAGGTACTTCAGACAGCTGCTCATCCTTCAAGCTGTTGTGGTCATTCAGCTCCATTCCTGCAAAATCATCCTCTAGATCTGATAGTTCCCTATCAGTCTCTTTGTTATCATTGAATTTAACATGAATAATTTCTTCAACAGTGAAAGTTCTAGAGTTATACACTCTATAGGCTTAGATGTTTCAGAATATCCAATGAAAAATCCTTTATCAGACTTTGCATCAAATTTCCAAGATCATCCTTGGTGTTGAGTATAAAACATTCACAGCCAAAGGTGTGGAAATATGATATGTTAGGTTTTTCTTCCTTTCCACAATTCATAGGAAGTCTTTTTCAGAATTGGTCTTACCAATATTCTGTTTTGAAGGTAACATGTTGTGCTAACAGCTTCTGCCAGAAGGATCTTGGTAAGCTGCATGAGTTGAGCATGGTCCTTGCCATCTCTGCAAACTTCTGTCTTTCTTTCTCTCAACAACCCCATTCTGTTGAGGGTTCTAGCCATAGAGAAATTGTGTGAGATCCCATTCTATCACAGAACATTTGAAAGTTTGCATTCTCAAATCTCCACCATGATCACTTCTGATAA